>JAOTQJ010020636.1:0-16904 GCA_025642045.1 Solanum sejunctum | reverse complement strand
AAACATGCCTCAGTTAGAACCCATGGGGGCCACACATGGACCATGTATCTGCCAGAACCATTTTCCTTCGGCAATTTCCATTTCGTATCTAGCCGGAACCATTTTTCTTCGACTTTTCATTTCTTTTCTTTTTCACTAGCCGAAACCATTTTCCTTCAGCTTTCTATTTCTTTTCTCAGATCATCAAGCAAACACATAGTAAATGCACATTAATCATGTTTAGGGAAATAAAATATACAAGATGCTCATACAAATTCATATGTTTCAAAATCAAGAGCTGATAGCTCAATGTAATACATGTTGCAATATCCTCAATCTCAATATCATCACAACCCTAGCCACATTTACATCCTCAGTGAGTATCACTTCAACATCAATAATAATTAATTATTAACTTGAATATAATAGATCTCACTTATTAATTCACAACTCATATATTCCCGCAGGATAATTACCCAATTCAAAATATTTCAATCAAAGACTACATAAATTATTTTCAACACCTCACACAAGAAGTACAAGATTCTATAAACTTAACAAAGGTTAAGAAATCCACTTGCCTTAGCCAAAGACAATCAATTGAGCACGTGAGCCTTCTCCTTCCGAATGGAATCCGAAACACCATGATCTAATCCAATAAGAATTCGCACTTAAATTTTTTAAACGAACAACACCAATGTTACTATATGACCTAACCTAGACCCGAAATTATCTAAGTATATAGTCAAGTTCCTAACGTTGAGCCTAGAGTTTAGTCTTAAATCCTCAAATTAATATAATTCTCATGATTATTCATATAATACGAGCCCCCAATATTAATACAAAAATATATACCTGTATATGCGCATCTGAAATCGTAGAAGAAGTAATAAATTTGACCAAAAAATAACCACGAGCATTGGCAAAAATGCCCAGGTGAAGAAAGGTTTTATATATATAATTGACAAGAATCTAAGTGGCAGTATATATGTTGCTTAAGGTCAAGGTTTCAATTTCCATTGGTGACTGATACTACTTTGTCCCCCCTTTAAACCTAACTTCACTTTGTGACAAATCAACAATTAACCAGAAAGATATATTAATGTAATCTCTCTAATACCACTAACCGTATCATCATAATTAGAGTTCTTACCCTTTGCAATTCGGCCGCCTCACGTTCTTGGTAAGCTCTATCCTCTCTTTTTTTTATAATTATATTAAAAGAATTAAATCGTAACAAATTTATTTCTATATATACTAAGTGGTATAGGATATTTAATAAGTTATTAATTTAGTCTCCTAATTAAACTAACTATTTAAATTTACCTATAACTTAAATAGTCATAGTTATTAAATAGTTCAAAGTTTCTATTTAAAATTTTACAAAATGAATCTTTTAGGAAATCAAGAGCATAAATTCTCAAAATGACCTAACGGGTCATTACACAATATTAGAAGAGAGACAAGTCAAGATTTGGGAGATGTTTTAGACATAAGTTATATTTGAAAAATACAAGTCATGTCAATCACTGCATTCGTATATATAAGTTGATAAAGGTTATATTTGATTTATACAAGCAAAGCAATGCAAGGCCATAACAATTATATTTGTACGCTCCTGCATCACCTGTATTTATTTATGATGTAGAAATACAAATAGATTCATATTGTATTTGATACGTATAGGTAATCATGTATTACTTGTATTCATTTGCAATATAGAAATATAGAATGACACGTTGATATAGATGTTGATACAATTGATACATAATACCAGCTCTATTCAAATCACACATGTTATTGATTTTACATGATTAAAAAAATAGAAAAATATAAGTTGATATATAATAATGACTTGCATAGTCTTTCTTTTTCCTTTAGAACTCATTTTTTTAGTTTGAATTTATGGTAACTTCATTGTGTTAGTTATGACTTGCAAGAATAAGTGACATGATTTTTAGGATGCTCAAATGAGGATTATGTGAGATTTTCAGTTTTGAATGTTTGAGATTTAAGAAGTATAATCAAAATATACATTTGAGGTTATGAAGGTCGTTTCCAAGTTCTGATGATTCAACTAGGTTCAGAGGGTATTTTGGCATCAATACTTGATGAAAACAATCCCAAAATAATAACTTGCGGCACACCTAAAGTCTCGTTAAGGTGGACTGACAGCCGTTGTCAATAAGTCTTGGGAGAACCAACATGTATCCATGTGTTTTCTATACATATTATAAGAGATTTCTATATTCAACATGCCTTTAAGAAAGTAAACAGTAATAACAAGACAAAAGGAAATGCATATGGATAGGCCATTGGGATCACGTTGTCTAAAGTATGAGACATGACCACACTCTAATTTACATAATCTACAAAGCCTCTAGATAAGAAAAAGTATCTGACAAGGGTCAGGACAGGCCCCGCCTCGCCTAACTATATAATACAAAAATATAAACTCAAGACACACAAAGCTCCGAAACAAACTGGAGTTTGGTAACAACAGCTAGATATCCTATACTCCTACTGGAAGAGCTACTAGCACCTGTACCTGCAGCATGAAATGTAAGTCCCCCTAAGGGATGTCAATATGAGATAATGTAGTAAATATGTAAGGCAGGAAATACTGTATATAAAGTAACATCTCAAATAAAACTATACACTGATGTAAGGATAAGAGACCACCTTTACTTATACTGTGGAATCATGTACTTTATGTTCTTTTATTACTTTATTCTTTACTGTATAATCTGTGCACAACATGCAATACAAATGACCAATTGATCAATGGTAAATCTATATCGGGATAGACCCTGGCTAGGCTTTTTTTTTTCACCCCTTGGGCTACCCCCCGTGATAGGATCGACCCTGGCTAGGTGATTCTTCCACCCTCGGGTTACCACCTATCAATAAGCAATATACTTTACTTTATCTTTTAATTACTTTTGAGATGATTCTTTTGGTGGTCATAATATTGGAACTGTAGGACTGTAGATGTAGCATGTGACATGCAAATAGTTATACAAAATAATATGACAATGAAAAGAGTACATTACACAAATAATGAAATGCGTATGATATGAAATAACTCGTGAACTTTATTTATCAACAAGAACCCATGTAACATGGTATCCATGTATGTATGTAGATTTGAAGGTGACTATGTATGGAAGCATATGAACAAGTGAAAGAGTGGAGACACGGTTAATAGTTATGTCGGAGTTAGTAAGTGCCTTTATGTGCCAAGGAAGAATCTAGATTTCATGTCAAGTAATACGAAATCGAGAAGCCTTACATACCTCGTTGTATGACCTCGTCATTACCTTAGAGTGACCACTTTTTCTCCCAAATGTTTATCTATAATATATTAGGCAATAAGAATAGTATTAGCAACAAAGAAATACTTCTTGGTAGCCCAATATCATAAAAACTAATACCCGGACAGCAAGCTTATAATTAGCGACCCAAAGGCATTCCTTCAACATTTTCACTTATAATCGTATTTTCTAACAATCATTATTATATACATGTCATATACATCTTGTTTTATACCCTTAATAGTCTTATAACAACTCACAAGGCACAACACATAACAATTATGCACAACATACAAGTAGGCAGCATAACATTACGTCCCTTTGCTACATTACGACGTCAACAATTCCAAACATTAACCAACTTCGACCAAACTATTCTCACAATATTTATACATAAAACAAAAATCCTAAAACAGTTCAAAAATAGTCCTCAAAATAGGTAGAGAATGTGAGACCATAGTCCTCAATCAATTAGCCCACAATTTCTACAAACAACACACTTAGGATAACATGTTAAACCTCAATTGTTTACGTATAACCAAACAATGAAGCGACCTTTATATATCATTACAAAACTGAAACAAATTAAGAAAAACAACCTTATTTCATAATCAAGCCCACCAAGAAGAGAAAAGTTTCCAAATAAACAAGAAAAGTATACAACAACCCCTAGAACAATGTTGTCCAAAAGTTTCAACATATACCTAACCAACATAGTCTCTTGTTTTTCGTAAGAAAACCATACTACACACATAAGTAAACTTACTTAATATTACCTTCAAGGTGTATGGATTCTCCAAGAACCCTAAAAGTCTCCTTGTGGTTGCTTTACAAGGTTAAGAAGTGTAAAGAGAAAGCCTTAAGAAAATCTGATTTTTTTACAAGTCGAAGTGGCTTAAAGGTGCTTCTTGTAAGCCCTTTTAAAGAGACAATTTTGGCCAACTTTCTCTTGAATATTTAGCCTTATTTTATTAAGTTAGTAATGTACCATTTGCTCCTTTTACTTGGGCCTTAATGGGTTGCAAATTGATGGGCCTTTGCTGCCCAATTTCCCCCTTTTTCTTTAGTTAGTTGGGCCTTTCATCAAATGAATTATAATGGGCTTGGCACCTTTTTCTATTCTTAGTGGGATGAAAATATAGTTCATTTATGATGCTAAAACATGGGCTAAAGTTACACCCTTAACACATACTTTATTCATAATCAAACTTGGATAGATTTAAGGTTGGGCCTTGTCTCTATCTAGCTAGCAAATTTAAGCTAAGCAAGTAGGTGACTCACCTGCTAGCTTCCTAAGTCGTACAAGCACCTCACTTCTCTCATTTCATTTAAGATCGCGATCTCCTCGATTTGACTTAAAATTTGTATACACTTGACCCTCTTAAGCGTTAGACGTACATATTACCCTCTAATTTAAGATTCAAGCACTTTTATAAATAGGCGCTAATTTGGCCAAGCCATATCATGTTTCACGTGCATAGGACTAGTACATGTAATGTGTGGGGTGTTACAACTTGATAGTTCCACCTGATTTATAATGTATTTTTTTAAAAATTAATTTGTATAGTTGATTTCTGTTTGGGGGGAAGGGGGATTTCAGATGCTAGTATCAAATTTAAAAATTTATTGGTGTGTGGTGCATCGTTATGGACTTATGCAAATTGCTATGGGTCATTGTTGGATTGCTTGGGTTTGATTTGCGATAGGGTTTCAGTTTTAACAATTTAAATTTTGTATTTCATTCTTTACACCATATTTAAGTACACTTTCAGATAAAAACAATTTTTGGTGAGATTTCTTCAACTTTTAAAGTGATAATTTTCTAAATTTTTTTTAATGATTTCCCAATGAGTTATGAGTTTTTTCATTGAATTACTACATATAAAAATAATTTTTTGAGACTTTTCCCAGACTCAAGTGTAAATTGATTATTTGAAATTTGATTTATGTGTAGTATATATGTTTTGATAGATTGAGAGAATTTTGAGGCCACTCGAAGAGAGGTATATATTATGATCATTGATGGATTGTAGCTCGATTCAAAGTAAGTTATAACTTACTATTCTTTAAACTTAGTTGGGTGAGAATTTATCATGTGAAATATATTATAGATGAAGCAAAATGTTGGATTGAAATGGCTATTTAGATGATTTATTGTTATGATATATGTTATGAATGGTTCAAAAATTGAGACTATTGTCTTGTACTTCGTTCTTATAAAATCTCAAATCTTTGTTGCCAGTGAGGGTACTTGGGAAGGAAGGGAAACCTCCCTACTACTTGATTGGCCAAGACTTGTCCAACATTGTAAAAATAGCTCAGAATTCGCATAGGTGACTCCCTCCTCTTGTTACACGGGAGAGTCTTGGTCTTCGGGCATATCTCTTGGTAGAAGCGCTCTCCTTGACGGCATTATCTAGAAGCGACAAAAAAAGTGTTCTTAGTTAGAAAAGAAAATCTTAGACAACTCTAAAAATGTGAAATGAATCATGAAGAAGGAAAAGTTTCCTAAACGCCTCATAGCCTCCCACTCATGATTGTGACGCACTTCACAATCTTGAACGCAACTCTGGACGATGTGGTATGTTGGACATCCATGGGATATTTCAAACTTCGTGTTTTGATACCAAATTTGACATGATTCAAACCTAAGGCTAGTTGTAACATGGTGAATGAGGAACACAAAGGTACCTCACCCAAGCCTCTTAGATTTTATTAAACATTCATATGTAATTAAACATCATAAGTACATAATTAAAATCGAGAAATAAGACTAAGGGATATATTCACGTTTAGAAGTCAAGATACATCCCAAAAAAGGCTTCATCATCCAAACATACCATTCTACATTAAGACTTAGCAGAGACCAAAATATAGTCGTGGTTCCCGTCAAATACAAAAGATATATTGAAAGTAAAAGTCTCCAATGAACAACTTTAAATACATAGGTGTCTCAAAATCTATAACATGAGAGAGGGTGGAATCCTTAAACTAATAGTTCACCAAGCTACTAGTCATGATCGTCAGGAGATAGTCACGTGTCGATGGAGGGGGTAGAACGTCAGTTCTTATATAGTAACACCATGTAGGCAAAATATGCGCTAGTACATTTGAATGTACTAAGTATGTGAGTTGCAATGCAAATATGAAACTGTAATATCATCATGCATGAAATAGTAATGCCATTATTCATAAAATTCAGAAGTCTCCATATATAAAATTATAATGTCATAGTTCAAACATGTTTAAACATGATCAAGGAATAAAGCTCAATATGAAGTAAGGATCAATTCATTATATGAAACACATGTGATGGAACAAAGACATCAAATCATAAACATTATGGGAGAAGATCATAATCGACATATAAGATCATGCGAGCTACTACATGAAATCCAACATAACCCCCTACGTTGGCACAAGGAGTCCATTTGTCTGGTGAAACTCCATCAACCTAAGCATGCATTTTTCTTTAAAATTATGGATTTTGTGGATTCCCTAGTCTAACCTACAAGGGCTCCCACAGTGGCACATAGTTAACGGGGCAAGGGGCTGCTACTATGATTCCCTTATCGAACCCCACCTCAATATTTCATTTGGTGCTAAATCAATTCCATGGAATACTTTGAAAAATTAGAACATTTATGCATAATAACTTATAATCATAAGTAGCAATTGTTTATGTAATAGTCCCAAGCTTGGGACCTAGACGTGACATGACCAATGAGGAACCCTAAAGAACTCCAAACAAGCCACTAACATATCATTACACATCCTTAGTCGTGGAAGCAATTAAACAACAATAAGTGAATATAAATGAGGGAGAAGGGACTAAGGGAGTTTTTCATAGCTTAAAGCATACAAGAGTCAAGAGAGTCAAAACTCATAGCATCATTACATAACTTGTCCAATAACACCTCTAAACTTAGAACTGAGTGGGGGCCAAGATAACTTTTCGAGCTCACCCTCATAGTCAAAAGCATACATTAAGATAAAGAGAGTCTTTGCATAACATAAGATCAAAAGATATCGTCCTCGAAGTTGAGGACTCACCAAAAGTGCTTACAAAGGTTAGTGCTAGCCACGTGAAGGAAGATGGTCAAGTGTAGCTCCGTTCCTACATGGTAACATCATGTAGGCATAGAGTATGTGTTAGTACATTTGAATATACTAAGTTTGGAGGATGCAATGCAACAAGAGATTGACAACATAAGCAAAATGCATACATATAGGCAATGGATGAGCATAGTAACAAACATGCGTGAATTATGCTTGAAGTAAACATGCTTATATAGAACACATTATATGTGTAGTAAGAGACCATTATTATAGAGTCCAAGGCCTCCCCTTGGAAAGGCGATCGAGGTATTAACCAATTTGGTTAATGATTGTCACACGTTACCATCATGGTAATTTAGGTATCAACCCCTCAATTGGTTGATGGTTGTTAAAGACTACCATCCATGGTGATTGAGGTACCAACCCCTTAATTTGGTTGATGATTGTCACACCCTACCATCCTGGTGATTGAGGTATCAACCCCTTAATTTGGTTGATAGTTGTCACATTGTACCATCCATGGTGATTGAGGTGCCAACCCCTTAATTTGGTTGATGATTGTCACACCCCACCATTCATGGTGATTGAGGTATCAACACCTCAATTTGGTTGATGGTTGTCACACCCTACCATTCATGGTCATTGAGGTATAACACCCCTCCCCCCAATAAGGTATGGTCAACTTGCAACACTATATATACTTTTCATGAAATCAACAAATATATACCTTCCTTTTATCATCATAAAATCATCCAAGTCATAGGTCATGTAATGAATCATGATGATGAATCAAGAATCCAAAATCGAATATTTTATCAAATACTTAGTAGGTGTATTATGCTAGTATAAAACCATGCAATTCAAGAGTGGAATCATATGAGAAAAATCAATGTAAATTAACCCACCAACACTTGGTAAAATCCTTATGTGAAATACATCGAACACCCCCATCAAATATTATAATAGGTCATAGTTCCATAGCTCAAAACATGCATAGTCATAATAGATAAATCATCTCATGGTATAGACTTAAAATGAGTAAATATGTGTTTTCAATCAAACTTTCATGAAAACCCAATGTAGTGTATGTTCATAATCACTAATGAGTAATACCATAAGCAACACAACTTGAAAATATGCAATTTTCATAAAATGGAAGATTAGGCATCATAGATGAAAGGACTCAATGGTTGAAACTCATATACCGTAGACCTTGAGTTTTTTGAAATTGAGTTGAGAAAGAATTGAAGATTGAAATGGGGTCTTGGAATCCAAAACTTGTTGTTGAGTTTCCTTGAATTTGTATTAGGATTTTGGTAGAGGCTTTTGAGAGGATTTGAGAGTGTACTCAATTTGGGAGTGATGACTTGATCCTTTGAGATAGGATTTAGGTCTTTTGGGGAGGTTAAGATAGCATTAAAAGTCCAAAAAGATCATTAGAATAAATAAAATTCACAAAAATGTCATTAATGAAACGGAGAGAAAAATTGATAAAGTATCACCTCACTTGAGGTTACACGGGTTGTGTGGAACTCCATGGGTTATGTGGAGTGCCTGTAAGATGATACTTAGTCGAAAATTTGGAAGTTGGGACACTTGGGAAAAATCAACGTCATTGTCACTTTGATGGGAGGCTCCATGGGCCGTGGGGTGCTACACAGTCTGTGTAGTGGCCCATGGAGTTACACTTGGTGGGAAAATATTACCAGGAGATCCCATGCCATAGACCACGACTCGTGAAGCTTCCCATAGCCCATGAAGATGATCGTGGCACTACACTTGGTCAAGAAAACTCCCCCTTCCTCCAACCTTGCCTCACTTGCCCCCCCCCCCCCCGGCTAGTCACATGGTCAGTGGCAAGCCACACGGCCCGTGCCACTGGCCGTGTCCCAACCCTTAGACCAAAAGTGGTCTTTTTTAGCCTAAAACAATCCACACGGCTCGTCCAAAGCCTCACCATCCGTCTAAGTGCTCGTGTGACATCATTGCACGGGAGGATCTCACGAAAATGGTCATAACTCCTTCATCCGAACTTGAAATACAGTGAAACCAAATGCGTTGGAAAGATAACTCAAAGGGATTTCATTTGATTTATAATAGGTCATCCAGTTTTTCGTATGATACAAGTTATGCTTATTTAAATTTGACCCTTGCACAAACTAACACCCAAAACTCAATTCATAGGGGAAGTCTTGAACTTATCTAAGTACTAGAAGTTTAGCTCGACCCCAAAACACTACCCACCTAAAAAATGAGGCTTGAAACATTGATATATGAGAGCATAGAGTTATGGGGTGCCACAATATCTCCCCCTTGGGAACATTCATCCCCAAATATTAAAGAAACCTACACAACAAAAGTAGTCATGAATTTTTGTTTCAACATAGATGTAACAAATGCACTTAAATACTATTTTCAAAAGTCTCAATATGGACATCAAAATCAACATAATCTTGCCAACATAAACATGAATGCATGCAAATGACATAAGGGCCAAAATTTAAGACTTGAAATCACATAGGGGACTTAGATTAGTATCATAGGCTTGAGTAGAATAGAAGGGATGGGGATATCTCTTTTGCATGTCCACCTCGGATTCATATGCAACACTTTCAACTTATTGATTACTCCAAAGGACCTTAACGGAAGTCACATCCTTGCTCTTCAACCTCTTCACTTGTCTATCCAAGTCTTCTGTCGAAACCTCTTCATAAGTCAAATTATCTTCTATCACACCCACAACATCCAAAGGAACAATGACACTTGGGCCTCTCATACATTTCCTCAACTTAGATACATAGAAGATCGGATGAACCATACTCATATCAATGGGCAACTCCAATTCATAGGCCACCTTACCAATTCTCCTCAACTCCCTATAAGGACCCTCACCCCTTGAGCTCAATTGTCAACCTTATACACACATAGCCCATCTTAGTACCTAAATCCACCATCTTCCCCTTGGGAGAAAACCTTCACCCTACTATCTCTCACCAAGGTCTTCAACTCTAACAAGGCGGGGTCAAGATCTTGCTTTGCCTTTACCTCAATGAAAATTTAGAACCATCAATCACCACTACACCACCATTGTCAACCTCTTCCAACCTAACCCCAAATCTAGCCAACTGATGGACCTCTCTAGCTACTTGCTTACCCCCATCATCAACATGAGTTAGGCTACCCATAGACAGCCTACTCAAAATATTGACCACAACATTAGCCTTACCGGGATAATAATGCACCTCATATCATAATCCTTGAGGAGCTCTAACTGCTTTCTTTGTCTCAAGTTAAGATCCTTTTGAGTGAACACACATTGGAGACTTATGATCAGTGAATACATTAACATACACCCTGTACAAACAATAACACCAAATTTTTCAAAGCAATTACAACGGCGGCTAATTCAAGATCATTGGAAGGATAATTCTTTTCATGCACCTTAAGTTGTCTAGAAGCATAGGCTATCATCTTACCATTTTATATTAGAACACAATTTGAACCAATTCTTGAGGCATCGTAATACACAACAAACCTTTCTAACCCTTCCGATTGTGACAAGATAGGGGTGGCACAATCTTATCCTTCAAAGTTAGGAAATTTCTTCCATACTCATTAGTCCACACACATTTAACATTCTTTTTGGTTAACTTAGTCTAATGAGAAGCTATAGAAGAGGACCCATTCACAGATCTCCGGTAATAACCCGCTATGCCCAAGAAACTTCTAATATTCGATGGGGTCAAAGGTCTAAACCAATTTCTAATCATCTCCATATCGTTAGGATCCACTTTAATACTATTCCCTGATACCACATGATCTATAAAGTCAACCTCTTGCAACCAAAACTCACATTTCTCTTACTTAGCATATAACTTCTTCTTCCTCAATTACGGACTTATTAGGGAATTAAAATCTATCTCTACGGGTTCTACAATAATGAAGACATATTATGCATGCAACTAATCCACCTCAAATATGACATCAAAATCCACCATATCCAATTCAACAAAGTAATAAGATAAGACCTATGCAATATGATCATGGAATAATTTCTATGGATCTTTCTAGCAACAATAGACTCACTAATGGGGTAGACACCAAAAGTTCATATAACAACTCGGGATACACAGGAAGCCCACTAAGAACAAAAGGAATAATAAAAGACACTATGACACCCAAACCCATTAATGCATACATATCTAAGACAAAGGAAACTTTAACATACCGATAGCAATATCGGGCGCCTCATCCCCTCCTTGCCTCCCTTGAAGAGCATAAAATTTATTATGCCTTGGGCACCACCTTGATGACTTTCCCTTCCTCCTTAGCTTGCATCAGTACCTTTGCCTTGAGGACCATCACCTCTTCCTTTGGTTTGAGCATGAGGACAACCACTAACTTTGTGCCCAAATCCACCATAACCAAAGCAAAAATTTGATTTCTTCAAATATGGGTCACTATGCTCTGATACCAAGTTTGTCATGACCCAAGCCTAAGGCTTAGACGTGACACGGCGAATAGAAAACCTGAAAGGACCCCAAATAAGCTTCTTAACATATCATTACACATCTTTGATCGCGGAAGCAATTAAACAACATTAAGAGATAGAAATGAGGGCGAAGGGACTAAGGGAGTCTTTTATAGCTTAAAACATACAAGAATCAAGAGAGTCAAAACCTATAGCATCATTACATAACTTATGCAACAACACCTCTAAACTTAGAATTGAGCGGGGGCCAAGATAACTTTTCAGACTCACCCTTATAGTCAAAAGTATACAATAGGATAAAGCGAGTCTTTGCATAATATGAGATCAAAAGATATCGTCCTTGAAGTTGAGGACTAACCAAACTTGGTTTGAGAAGGCAATAGTAGCCACATGGAGGAAGATGATTAAGTGGAGCTCCGTTCCTATGGTAATATCATATAGGCATAGAGTATGCATTAGTACATTTATGCAATACAATAAGAGATTGGCAACATAAGCAAAATGTGTACATATAGGTAGTGAATAAGCATAGTAATAATATGACATGCATGAGTGATGTTTGAAGTAAATATGCTTATATAGAGCATATTACATGTGTAGTAAGAGACCATCATTATAGAGTCTAAGGCCTACCACCCCCTTGGAAAGACGATCGAGGTATCAACCCCTCAATTGGTTGATGGTTGTCATACCCTACCATCCATGATATTTGAGGTATCAACCCCTCAATTTGGTTGATGGTTTTCATACCCTACCATCCATGATGATTGAGGTATCAACCCCTCAATTTGGTTGATGATTGTCACACCTTACCATCCATGGTGATTGAGGTATTAACCCCTCAATTTGGTTGATGGTTGTCATACTCTACCATCTATAGTGATTGAGGTATAGAACCCCCTCAACAAGGTGTGGTCAACTTGCAATACTATAAATACTTTCCATGAAATAAACATATATATACCTTCATTTCATCACCATAAAGTCATCCAAGTCATAGGTCATGCAATGGACCATCAATAGCTCAAGAATTTAAAATTGGATATTTTATCAAATACTTGGTGGGTGTATTCTGGTAGCGTAAAATCATGCAATTCAAGAGTGAAATCATGTGAGAAAAATCAATGTAAATCAATCCACCAATACTTGGTAAAACCCTCATGTGAAATACATCGAACACCCCCATCAAATATCATAATAGGTCATAGTTCCATAGCTTAAAATATGCATAGTCATAATAGGCAAATCATCTCATGGTATAGACTTAAAATGAGTAAACATGTGTTTCCAATCAAACTTTCATGAACCCCCAATGTAGTATATGTTCATAATCACTAATGAGTAATAACCATAAGCAACACAACATGAAAATATGCAATTTTCATAAAAGGGAAGATTAGGCACAATGGCTGAAGGACCCAATGGTTGAAATCCACATACCTTAGACCTTGAGCTTCTTGAAATTGAGTTGAGAACGAATTGAAGATTGAAATGGGGTCTTGGAATCCAAAACTTGTTGTTGAGTTTCCTTGAATTTGTATTGGGGTTTTGATAGAGGCTTTTGCGAGGATTTGAGAGTGTACTCAAGTTGAGAATGATGACTTGATCCTTTGAGTTAGGGTTTAGGTCTTTTGGGGAGGTTAAGATAGCATTAGATTCCAAAAAAATCATTAGAATAAATAAAATTCACGAAAGTGCCAATAACAAAATGGAGAGAAAAATTGACAACGTGTCAACTCACTTGAGGTTGTGGGGAGTGCCTATGAGATGATACTTAGTCGAACATTTAGAAGTTGGGACACTTGGAAAAAATTAACGTCATCATCACTTTGATGGGAGACACCACGGGTCATGTGGTGCTACACAGTTCGTGTAGTGGCCCGTGGAGTTACACTTGGTGGGAAAAATATTGCCAGGAGATCCCACGCCAAGGACGACATGACTCGTGAATCTTGCCATGGCCCGCGAAGATGGCAATGTCACTACACTTGGTCAAGAAAACTCCTTCTCACGCCAACCTTGCCTCACTTGTTCACAAGTTATGCTCATTTAAAGTTGTGTTGCTCGTATACTACAAGTTATGCTCATATACTACAAGTTATGCTCAAGTTATGCTCGTATACTACCCATGCCACTGATCGTGTCCCAACCCTTAGACCAAAAGTGGTCTTTTTCAGCCTAAAATAGTCCACACGGCTCGTCAAAAGCCTCACTATCCGTCTAAGTGCTTATGTGACATCATTACACGGGAATGTCTCACGAAAATGGTCATAAATCCTTTATCCGAACTCAAAATGAGGTGAAACCAAGTGCATTGGAAAGCTACTCAAAGGGCTTTCATTTAACTTATCGTGGGTCGTCCAGTTCTTCGTATACTACAAGTTATGCTCATTTAAAGTTGATCCTGACATAAACCAACACCCAAAACTCAATTCATAGGGAAGTCTTGAACTCGTCTAAGTACTGGAAGTCTCCCTCGACCCTAATACACTACCCACCTTAACAAATGAGGCTTGAAACATTAATACAAGAGAGCATGGAGTTACGAGGTGTCATAAAGTAACTCGTCATCTTAGGATCCACTCAAGTGAGAATTGTCCTTTCACACTGAGTGTCCATCTTAAACTTCTTTTAAGGGTAATTACAACATGCTTACATCTTTGACAACAATCATAACTTGAAATCTTATTTTATGCCCTTACCATCAACATTATACAAATTCTTCATCATGAACTTAGTGGACTTATGCAATGACTTGAAATCACATGAAATGAAATAGTGCATGGACATGGTAAAATACGTGACTTTAAAACTAAGATTAAGCAACCCACATCAACATTGAAAAAAAATCCTAAGTAATAAAGTCATATCAATCAACTGAATAGTCATAGAAACTCATGGTATATCATTATATTATATCATTGAGATAAAACATACATGTAAATATATCATAAAAATATTATTTTAATCATGCTCATGGAATTCATAATTTTAAGAATTTAAAGAAAAGGTAATGAGAATAATTGAGAGACTTTTATAGGTGGAAGGTACCCATAAATCAAACTTGCATAATTGTAAATGACCTTAAGAAAATACTTAAATAATTTTGAGAAAGAAGCTCTTGGATGAAAACCCTAACCTTGTCTTGCCTTGAGTGTTCTTGCTTTAGAAATTTAAGTGAGTTTGAGAATGGAGTGAATGAGAGGGTTGGGGTCTGATATGCGGGCAAAAGAATCCCAAAATGACGTAGTTTTAAGCTTTGGACACAGAGAATAGACAAAAATGCCCTTCATTAAAATTATCGGAACCTACTTCACAATCCCAATTATGAGCAGTATACCAAACCATGAGCCGTAGTATAGATTTTGTCCTATTCAATTTTTTAAACTTTTGAAACTTGGTCTCTGGAAGTCTACGACCCCATTCTACGACTTGTAGAATGAACTGAGTCGTAGAAACCCCTTGTAGTTTTCTTTCAAACTTAATAAATTTCCAATCTTCAGGTCCCTAACCATGAGACGAAACTACAGTCCATAAAGTAAAATAGGAGTCGTCCTGTTATTAGTAAGTTCTACTTCAGAATCATATTTTTTTCATCAACGCTGCACATCTATCCACGACCTCTTTCTACGGTCTATAGTTTGATTTACGGATCATAAACTGCTCTCATAAAATCCCTTAGACATTTAGTCACATTTCTTTCGCTGTACGAAAAACCACAAACCTAGCTACGACTCATGATATGAACCACGAGCCATAGATTGAGCTCGTAATTTAACCTGCAGCATTTTAATTTCATTTTTTCTGCACTTTTTAACCTCCTAACTTGCTGGTCCTTACAATAGTAATTGCTTATGCTTATTGAGTATTAGTGATTCATACTCACCTTATATTTTCTATATTTTTTTCCTGAAAATCTTGTCGTTAATATATTCTCTGATTTTTATTTGCGGTGAGCTATTTTTTGAATGTCTCGTGATGATCTCCAATCTTCAGCAATTCACTATTTGTTTTTGTCATTTTTTTTTACTTTTTAAATATATTTTGGATAATAATGAATCAGATCTTACTCAGTTTTTCTATTATTAGAAGGTCTTTTTACATGTATCACCAAGATTTTGGAAATTTATGAAATGTATATTCTTTTTATAGATTAAGAGATTAGAAGTATGATTGGAGTAGTTTGATATTTTCTTATTATATTTTTATTTTTTTATTGTGCATGGTAGTTGACTTACTGTGGTCGTATTAGAATAAGTATTATTAGATTGCGATAATTTGATGTCAACTTGGATTCATTAGACAAACGAGTAACAACAAAATATCAAAAAAAACTCTCATAAAATAGAATTTGGAGAGGATAGAGTCTGCATATACCTTACCACTTGATTAGCCTGACTAGTACAAAAGCATATATCTAGGAGCCTAGCAAATTGATATGATGAATTTTGTATCAAGTTTTGAAGGGCTATAATATTTTAATTTGTTAATCCTTGATTCTTTGCAATGTGTACTTAATTATATTAGTAATTAAATCTTCTTTGTTCCATTCTCTTGTTGATGTTGAAATTCTTGAATTCACATGCTAATAGTAGGGGATGACATCGCATGGTATGTAGCAGCCGATTGATTAGAAAGAATACACATATATAACATAATTGATATTACTTCTACCAGTTGATTAGAAAGAATACACATACATAACATAATTTGGTATTACTTTCTTTGTTCCACTTTATATGATTTATTTTTAGTCCAATCAAAAAATAATATATTCTTATCTTTAGTATCAATTTAATTTTAAAATATTAATTTTATTATTAATAAAATAATATTGAGATATATAAATATTTATAAATTATTTTAAAACACTTACGATCCAATTCGAATTTCATTTAATCAGATTTTTAAATTTGCCACATAAAAGAATCCTTATATAAAGAAGAATAGAAAAAGAAAAAAATTGTCAATTGGTCAAAGCATTCAAAAATATGGACCAAATAATAATACCGTTAGTTGGGTAAAATCGTAAACTTAAATAATAGACATCCACAAACTCC
>JAOTQJ010020605.1:0-16908 GCA_025642045.1 Solanum sejunctum | reverse complement strand
ATTTGTGACACGTGATCGACATTCAAGGTATGTTAAGAGTTTTTAAAAGAGATTTTTCTAATTAGGAGTAAAACAATTAAATATTAGACAGATAAGGATGAAAGACAGGAGTGTCATAACAATGGTGTGACGGGCACTGGTATGAGCACCGATGTTACAATGAGAAAGTTTATTACTATAAGATGATGGATTGTAATACAAGAATGCCAAGGCATATGGGCATTAGCTGATGTAGTATAACTTTCTTTATGTGGTTGTGTTTCTTTATTGAACTCGTATATTTGTGATAATTGAGGTGACTATATGTTGGACCAATAATTATTGTATTTGATGCATCATCGTTCCCCATATTATTAACATTATATTGTGCATACCTATTGATGTGATAATTGAGTATGTATTGAGATCATTTTACTAATTTAAGTTGGGCATCTAATGACTTGGCCCAACACTGTGAAGTATTTTCCGTTATTAGGCCTAGTCCATCATGGATTTTTTCCTTTGGGCTCATCCCAAAAGGCATCTCACAGTATACGGACCAGTTCTTTACTTATATGCCCAATATCTCTCTTGTATTCTGTCGATGTGGGACTTCACATCTCAAGATGGGTTGTTATAGACACTCCCTCTATGAACTCAACATCCTCGCTAAGGTTTGCCCCGCCATATGGGATTCGTCTAGACTCAGTACTGAAGTTTGCCCAGCCTCACTAGGATTCGCCTTAGCTAAGTAGAACTGTATCCCACATTAACATGGTTCACATAAAAGTGGCTCGGATACCATGGCCAGCACTCACAGACTATTGCTAGTTCCTAAACGAACCACTTGACCTCATCACATCTATTCATTCAATATTACTTAGAAATGCAGCGGAAGACTAAAGAAGATAAATGGGCAATCTAAGTCTCAAAATAATATAAATAAAAAAGGCTAGTCTGAAAGAAGCTAGAATAATAGAATCTCGACATCAATAATCAACTCTAGTCTATGAAGCCTCTATCATTATCAAATGGTGTTAATGACAGACCTATGGATACGCATCTCAAAAGTAAAGCTAATTCAAGTCAAACTTTATAAAGATAGATGAAAATAAAATAATTATCCTCTAAAGTAAGAGAGGCTCACCAACTCAATTGAATGCACATATCCTCAACGATGTGCTTGTTGGCAATTTCGAGTACCTGCCTCTATATCATTAAATTATACAGTCCAAAGGGTACGTTAGTACGTGAAATAAATGAGTATGTAAAATGGATGAATGAAATAAATGCTGGTAGAATCATATAGAAATAACATCAAGTCAAAAAACACTCAATTAGAATGTCAAATATCTATCTAAAGCAAGAATAAAGAGTAAATAATGACCCAACAACCAATCAAACCTCATCAATAAACTCAAACTCAACTCAATTGAACTCAACTTGACTAGACTCGATATAGAGTACTCAGTGTGGGGACTATCTGGGATTTTCTCTTGTTTGACAACAATAGCTTATGAGCTAGTGATTGTATAATAATCCTTCTGGCATGACCCAAGCCTAGGGCCTAGACGTGACCGGCGAATAGAGAACTCGAAGGAACCCCAAACAAGCCTCATAGCATATCATTATACATCCTTAGTAGCAAAAATAATTAAATGACATTTGAAAAATATAATTAAGGTCTAAAGGGACTAAGGGAGAACTTGTGATAAAATATAGTCAAGATATAATAGAATCAACTCATAGCATCAATACGCAGCTTTGTCCAACAATATCTTTACTATATAGATAATGGCAGGGGCCAAGACATATAACCTGGGCTCACCCTCATAGTCATAAGTATACAGTAAAGTAAAGAGAATCTTAATACATAGTATGAGAGAATAGTCCTTGTCCCCAGAATGGTGGACTCACCAAAGGCTAATTTGAACAATCCATCTAGCCACAAGAAGAATCAATAGGAGATTTGGTCCCTACATGGTGATATGCTATAGGAAAGAGTATGCATTAGTACGTTTGAATGTATTAAGTCTGTAGGATGCAATGCAACAAGAGATAAGCATCATAATCCAAAATGTATAATGATAGGCAATAGGCATAATATAGTAATATGACATGTATGATCAATGCATAAGTAAAACATGCTTAAGTAATCCATACTCATATAGAATATCATATGTGTATAAGAGACCAAGATAGATTTTTAAGGTATAAACCCCTTGGGGTTAGTGATGAGACTGCCCCATCACTTAGATTGATGAGTACGAACCATCATCTCGGTTGGTGATAATGCCTCCCCATCACCTAGGTGGATGAGTACGAACCCCCATCTCAATTGATGAGTATAAATCCCCATCTCATTTAGTGATAATGCTACCCCATTACTAGGTGTAGAAGTACGAATCCTTCCCTCGGTTACCCGGGCTCTTATCCCCCTGGATCGGGCAGGTCTAATGTAACACTATATATAGAGTTCATCATATGCATAAGCTCATTTCATCATTATATAGCTAATTATATCATATACATAAGTTCTTTTCATTATCATAACATCATTTATATCATATCTCATGCTTTGAGCCTTCATTTCCTCAAGAAACTATAACCAGACATTTTCTCAAATACCTTAGGGGTGTGTAATGGGGGTAAAAGGTAATATAATTTAGAGATAAAATCATGCAAGAAAAGCTATTATTAAATAATCAATCAACACCTTGCAACACCCCCAAGACATTCAAATCAAAACCCTATATCAAATACAACATTAGAACCAACATTTAGAGCTCAAAACATGCTGAAACAACCATACTTTCATGAACTAAAATCACTATGCAATAAATTTCTCAATATACAAGACCCACATGTAAAATCAACTTTAAATCATACATTATTAAGTAAAAGAGAGTTTAGACACCATGGGTGGAATGACCCAATGGTACAACACCACATTCCTTAGCTTTTGAGAAGTTTTTGAAGAAGATTTTAATGGATACTCGAAGCTTGAGTGAGATCCTTGAAGAAATCCTTAAGATTGGTCTTGAGTTTTGGGACTTGAATTTGGAGTAAATATTTGGCTAAGTGTTTTGGTGAGTATTGGAGAATGTTTAGGATAATATGAAGGTGAAATAAGGCTAAGTATATGTATTTTTAAGTGTGGGAATAGGCCCAAGACTTAAAAATCTTAGACTGAAGTCAAGAGAAAATAGGACCAAAACGAACTGCTCAATGGAATTGCATTTTCTACACAAATGAGTTCTAAGAAAATGGGCATAACTCCTTCATCTAAACTTGAAATGAGGTTGAAAAAATCAAGTGGATTGGAAAGATAATTCAAAGAGGTTTGATTTGATAGGTCGTAGGCCACCCAGTTCTTTGTGTGGTAAGAGATATTCCTCTTCAAAGTTGACCCTCCTAAGTCGCGTTTTTGCAATTTTTGAATTTTTATGGGTTAGACCTATGTCCAACTCAATTTGACCCTCTAAATAAAAATATGAAGTCGGATATTTGAGATAACACATGATTTTTTAGATATATGGGGCGCTTTCGAGGCACATTTTCGGGCACTTTTTGGGGTCGTTTCAATATCTTCCCCTTGGAAACATTCGTCCCCGAATGTCAAAGAAACAAACAAGAGATGATTAATAATAATGAGATGAACCCCAATAGGAATGCAATAATACGCTTTAAAACACCATTTTCAAAGCCTTAGCATAAGTGCAAAATCATCATAAACTTGCCAACTTAAACATGAATGCATATGAATGACATAGGGGCTGAAACATAAGACTTGGAATCATAGAAAGGACTTTACATGTCATCATAATCTTTAATAAAATGAAATAAATACGGATATTGCTCCTCCATGCCCGTTATAGCTTCCTGAGAGACTCGTATGAATAGACGACTCTTCCCAAAGGGTCTTGAAGAACCTACATCATTATCAATCAATTTCTCTACTCATCTATCCAACACCCCCATCGAAACCTTCTCTTAAGTCAACTTACCCTCCTTAACACCCACAACCTCAAAGAGTTCTATAGCACCAGGTTTAAGAACACATCCCCTCAAAATAAAAGCATGACAAGCCGGATAAACCATACCCCTACCATAGGCAATTCCCAAACTTATGCACCCTTACTAACCTCACTCAACACTCTATAAGGACTCATAATGCTCAACTCAATTATCAACCTTGAATACACCTGACCCACTTGGTACCATAACCGCCATCTCCACCTTGGGAGACAACGTCCACTCTATCATCTTCTCACTCAAAACTTCCAACCCTAGTAAGGTGGAATCACGTCCTTGCCTAATCTAGACCTCTTAACCCAAGAAGGTTTGGAACCATCAAGAACGCATTACTACCATGCTAAACTTCCTTCAACCTAATCTCTTATATAGCAAATCGATGGACCCCACTATCTCCTCTTTGCCACCATTATCCCCATATGCTAGGCTACCCATAGGCACCCCACTTAAAGTACCAACCACAACATTAGCCTTACTGGGAAAACTAATGCACGCTCATACCGTATTCCTTAAAGAGTTCTAACCACTTTCTTGCTACCCACAATGCCCACCTATCATATTTAGCAAACAACTTCTCATCCCCCGAGACTTGCAACACTACTCCGAATAATTCACAAGATATAAAAAATCAATAACCCATCATAGAGACCACTATAAACATTCCAAGGTAGCATTTTAGGACCATTTTCTAAAGACCTATAATCATAGTCAATGCATAAATAAACCAACCAACTTCACTTATACTAATAATATTCACTTGGGGACAAACTTCAACCAAATATCAATCATAGTGAAGCGACAAACCCTTTGTAATTGACCACATAGATCAACTATCCTGTTACAACCTTACGGGTTCTACACTTATTAGAAAAATGCTATGCAAGTAGCCCAAACTACCCCAAGACCCCTAACACAACAAGCTAAGTCGTCGTCCCACAAGGACACTTATAATATATATGTACATACTTTTAAAGAGGCAATAGTCATTTTCCAAATCATTTCAATGCATTCTAAGGCTAAAAGACAAAAACATAATTTTATAGTCTATATAGTCATGCATAGGAATAGTGATTTTCCAAATCATGTCAATGCATTCTTAGGCTGAAAGGCAAAAATATAATTTCATAGTCTATATAGTCTTTCATAGAAATAATCCATTCGTATACAAAATCTTGCAAGCAATGAAAATGCTTAAAGAGCCAAAATCAAAGACATATGGTGATCACAATATTGTCATGGTCAACCTTTTATAAAAATCATACCATAAAACGAAATTGGGCTTACTCATAACATAAATTTTTAAAATAATCTATGTACATTAATGCATATACTATGAACAATGAGGAAATGACATAAGTAATTAAGACTCAATTTAAAATCAACATGTATAAATTGAAGTTGAAGTGAAAACATATTAGATTCCATATTTAAATCCATAGTGTAATGTCTCATATATAAATGATTTCAAAAGGGGAACATGCATATTTATAACTTTATAAACCCAAAGTAAATCTGCAGATAACAGTTTAAATTATATTAAAATTATTAAATAAACACTACCCATGCATCAACAGAATTTTGGCAATCATAATATTCAAATCCAAAATTAAAATAAGTAAAATGCATGTAGGTTTTCGTGAAAATAAATTTTTCAAAAGATCTTAACTTTATACTTTCATAAACATAGATAATTTCATGAATGTATAACATATTTGATAGCCTATATTCATCACGAAGTCACTTGACTTGTAAAACATGTACATATCTTGAGAATTCTTAACTTGACATTTCATCAAATACTTGGTGGGAACATATGAGGACATCTTCAAATCTTGAAAAATGCAAGAACATAGATTATGAAATAGTGAAATCAATGCATCTTAAAATCAAGTAAATCAGCCCACCAACATTATGGTAAAATCCCATCATGGGTAACTTGTAAATCATATCAAAACTTCACAATAGTTCATAGATTTCATAGGTTGAATCATGTATAGTCTCAATAGACAAAGATTACTTCATAGTGTAAGGTCAAAATAGATATTTATGTATAATCAAAAATATTTGACAAAACCCCAACATATTTCATACTCATATTTCATAATAATAGATACCCATAAGAAATACATCTTGAATTCATACAATTTTCATAAAAAGGAAAATTTGGGGCTTCATGGGTGAAAGGAACCCATGAATGAAACCCACATACACATGAATCCTATTAGGACCAAGGCATAACACAAGAAATAGCTACTTCTGGGCCTATTAAATCACCCTACTCACAATCTCCGGTAATAGCCCACTAAACCTAAGAGGCTCCTAATATCGGATGAAGTCTATGGTCTAAGCTAATCTCTAATCATCTTCGTCTTATTAAGGTCCACCTTAATACTATCACTCGATACCTCCCAACTTTAGAAGGCAACCTCTTACCACCAAAATTCAAAATAAAGGAAAGGACATTCAAAGCCTCTTCCACCACGCCAATTCCAATAACCACAAGACAAGACCTAATGCAATATAAACCCAGATCACATCTATGAACCTCCTAGCGACAATATACCCAACAAAAGGATAGACACCAAAGATGTACACAACACCTTGGGCACACAAGAAGCCCCCACTAGCAACCAAAAGAATAGAGAAGAAATAGTGAAACTCGGATCCATCAACATGAAAACCTTCAACTTACCTTCTTTTGCCTTCCTCTTGAAGTGGCATAATGAACTAGAAGAGCAAAACATATTCTTTAGAGGGGAAAGTCCTATCTCCCTTTTAAAGCATGACATAGACCATGAAAAGGGAAAAAATTTCCTAAAACATCTCATAGCCTCCTACTCATAGTTGTGGTGCACAACACAACCATGAATAAGACTCTAATAGATACGGTGTGTTGGAATCAAAGGATCTATCACCCTAATGATCTGATACCATCTTTGTTACAACCCAAGGCTAGGGCCTAGATGCGACCGTCGAATGGGGAACTTGAAGGAACCCCAAACAAGCTTCATAGCATATTATTACACATCCTTGATTGTGAAAACAATTAAATGACATTTGAAGAATGGAAGTAATGGCTAAATAGACTAAGGGAGAACTTGTCATAACATAGAGTCAAGAGATAATAGAATTAACTCATAGCATAAATACATAGCTTTGTCCAACAATACCTCTACTACATAGATAAAGGCAGGGGCCAAGACATACAATCGAGACCACCCTCACTGAACAATTCATGTAGCCACAAGAAGAATCAATAGGAGCTTCGATCACTACATGGTGATATAATGTAGGCAAAAGTATGCCTTCATACGTTTGAATGTACTAAGTATATGGGATGCAATGCAACAAGAGATAAGCATCATAATCCAAAATGCATAACGATAGGCAATAGGCACAATATAGCAATATGATATATATGATTAATGCATAAGTGTAGAAGAGACCAAGCTAGATTTCCAAGATATAAACCCCTTGGGGTTAGTGATGAGACCAACTCATTATTTAGGTGGATGAGTATGAACCCTTATCTCGGTTGGTGATAATGTCGCCCATCACCTAAGTAGTTAAGTACGAACGCCATCTCTATTGATGAGTATAAACCCCCATCTCGGTTAATGATGATGATGCCCAATCACTAGGTGGAGAAGTACGAACCCTTCCCTCGGTTACCCGAGCTCTTGTCCCTCTAAAATTAGGCATAGTCTAATGCAACACTTTATATAGAGTTCATCATATGGATAGGCTCATTTCATCATCATATAGTCAATTATATCATATACATAAGCTCTTTTCATTATCATAACATCATTCATATCATATCTCATGCTTTGGGCCTTTATTTCCTCAAGAAACCATAACCGTACATTTTATCAAACACCTTGGGGTGTGCAATAGGGGTAAAAAGATCATGCAATTTAGAGATGAAATCATGCAAGAAAAAACCATCAATCAACACCTTGCAACACTCCCAAGATATTCACATCAAAACCCCACATAAAGTCTAACATTAGATCTAAGATTTAGAGCTTAAAACATACTAAAGCAACCATACTTTCATGAATTAAAATTACTATGCAGTAAATTTCTCAATATACAAGATCCACATGTAAAATCAACTTTAAATCATGCATTATTAAGTAAAAGAGGGTTTAGGCACCATGGGTGGAAGGAACCAATAGTTCAACACCACATAACTTAACTTTTGAGAAGCTTTTGAAGAAGACTTTAATGTAGACTTAAAGGTTGAGTGAGATCCTTGAAGAAATCCTTAAGATTGGTTTTGAGTTTTGGGACTTGAATATGGAGTAAATATTTTGCTAAGTGTTTTGGTGAGTATTGGGGAATGTTTAGGATGATATGAAGGTGTAATAAGGTAAGTATATGTATTTTCAAGTGTGGGAATAGGCCGAAGATTTAAAAATCTTGGACCGAAGTCAAGAGAAAATAGGACCAAAACAGATTGCTCACAGGAATTGCATTTTCTGCACAAACGAGTTCCACAAAAAATGGGTATACTCCATATGAACTCAAAATAAGGTAAAATAACCAAGTACATTGGAAAGATAATTTAAAGATCTTTAGTTTGATAGGTCGTAGGCCACCCAGTTCTTTATGTACTAAGAGATATTCCCCTTTAAATTTGACCCTCCTAAATCGCATTATTGCGATATTTGAATTTTTATACGGTTGCTCTAAAATTCGAGATAGACCCATTTCCAACTCAATTTGACCCCCTAAACAATAATATAAAGTTGGATATTTTAAATAACAAATAGATTTTTAGATATATGAAAATGATAATTTTGGGCACTTCCGAGGCATATTTTTGGGCACTTTTTGTGATCGTTTCAATATCTCCCCCTTGGGAACATTCATCCCAGAATGTCAAAGAAACATTCAAGAGAGATTAATCATAAAGAGATGAGCCCCAACAGGAATGAAACAATACACTTTAAAACACTATTTTCAAAGCGTCGGCATAAGTGTAAAATCATCATAAACTTGCCAACTTAAACATGAATGCATATGAATGGCATAGGGGCTGAAACATAAGACTTGGAATCATATAAAGGACTTTACATGTCATTATAGCTTTAAAATAATGAGAGAAGTATGGATATTGCTCCTCCATGACCGCTCCAGCTTCTTGAGAGACAGGTACGAATATATGACTCTTACCAAAGGGCCTTGAAGAAATTACATCATTATCAATCAAATTCTACACTCATCCATTCAATACTCCCACCGAAACCTTCTTTGAAGCCAACTTACCCTCCTTAACACCCACAACCTCAAAGAGTTCTATAGCACTAGGGTCACCAACATATCCCCTCAACCTAGAAGCATGACAAGCCGGATAAACCGTACCCCTACCATAGGCAATTCCCAAATTTATGCAACCTTACTAACCTCCTTCTACACTCTATAGGAACTCATGATCCTCAACTCAATTGTTAACCTTGAATACACCTAACCCACTTGGTACCATAACCACCATCTCTCCCTTGGGAGACAACGTCCACTCTATCATCTTCTCACCCAAAACTTCCAACCCTAATAAGGAAGAATCAAGGTCTTGCCTAATCTAGACCTCTTAACCCAATTTGGAACCATCAAGAACACTATACTACCATGCTCAACTTCCTTCAACCTAACCTCTTATGTAGCTAACCAATGGATCCCACTAGTCTCCTCTTTGCCACTATTATCCACGTATGCTAGGCTACCCGTAGGTACCCCACTTAAAGTACCAACCACAATATTAGCCTTACCGGGAAAACTATTATACGCTCATACCATATTTCTTAATGTGTTTTAACCACCTTCTTGCTACCATAATGCCTATCTATCATATTTAGCAAACAACTTCTCATCCTCCAAGACTTGCAACACTACCCACGAATAATTCACAAGCTATAAACAAATCAATACCCCATCATAGAGATCACCACAAACATACCAAGGTAGTGCTTTAAGATCCTATTGTAAGACCCGTAATCATAGCCAATATATAAATCAACCAACCAACTCTACAGATACTAATAGAGATCACTTTGGGACAAAGCATATCCAAAGATCAATCTTAGTGAAGCGACTAACCCTTTGTAATTGACCACATAGATCAACCATCCTATTTCAACCTTACAGGTTCTACACTTATTGGAAACATACTATGCAAGTAGCCCAAACTACCCCAAGCCCCCCAACACTACAAGCTAAGTTGTCGTCCCACAAGGACACTTATAATATATATGTACATACTTTCAAAGAGCCAATAGTCATTTTCAAAATCATTTCAATGCATTCTAAGGCTAAAAGACAAAAACATAATTTTATAGTCTATATAGTCATGCATAGGAATAACGCATTCATATATAAAATGGTGCAAGCACCAAAAATGCTTAAAGAGCCCAAATCAAAGACATATATGTGATTACAATATTGTCATGATCAACCTTTTATCAAAATCATACCATAAAATGAAATTGAGAATAACCTCTGTACATGAATGCATATGCTACGAACAATGAGGAAATGACATAAGTTATTAAGACTCAATTTAAAATCAACATTCATAATATGAAGTTAAAGTGAAAACATAATTAATTCCATATTTAAATTCATAGTGTAATCTCTCATGCATAAATGATTCCAAAAGGGGAACATGTATACATATAACTTCATAAACCCAAAGTAAATCCTCATATAATAGTTTACATCACATTAAAATTATCAAATAAACACTACCTATACATCAATAGAATTTTAGAAATCATAATATTCAAATATGAAATTAAGATAAGGAAAATCCATGTAGGTTTTCGTGAAAATAAATTTTTCAAAAGGGCTTAACTTTATACTTGCATAATCATAGATAATTTTATGAATACATTACATACTTGATAACATATATTCGTCATGAAGTCACTTGACTTATAAAACATGTACATATCTTGAGAATTATTAACTTGGGATTTCATCAAATACTTAGTGGGCACATATAAGCACATATTCAAATCATGCAAAATGCAAGAGTATAGTTTATGAAATAGCGAAATCAATGCATCTTAAAATCAGGTAAATTAACCCACTAACATTATGGTAAAATCCCATCATGGGTAACTTAAAAATCATATCAAAACATCACAATAGTTAATAGATATCATAGATTGAATCATGTATAGTCTCAATAGACAAAGATCACTTCATGGTATAAGCTCAAAATAGATATTTATGCATAATCAACAATATTTGACAAAACCTCAACATATTTCATGCTCATATTTCTTAATAATAGATACCCATAAGAAATATATCTTAAAATCATGCAATATTCATAAAAAGGAAAATTTGGGCTTCATAGGTGAAAGGAACCCATGAATGGAACCCACATACACATGAATCCTACTAGCACCAAGGGATAACACAATAAATAGCTACTTCTGGGCCTATCAAATCACCCTACTCACAACCTCCGGTAATAGCCCACTAAAACCAAGAGATTTCTAATATCGGATGAAGTCTAAGGTCTAAGCTAATTAATAATCACCATTGTCTTGCTAAGGTCCATATTAATACCATCACTCGGTACCTCCCAACTTTGGAAGGAAAGCTCTTACCACCAAAATTGAAAATATCGGAAAGGACATTCTAAGACTCATCTATCATGCCAATTCCAACAACCACAAAGTAATACCTAATGCAATACAAATTCGAATCACATCTATGAACCTCTTAGCAACAATATACCCAACAAAAGGATAGACACCAAAGATGCACACAACACCTTGGGCACATAAGAAGCCCCCACTAGCAACCAAAAGAATAGAGAAGAAATAGTGAAACTCGGATCCATCAACATCTAAACCTTCAACTTACCTTCCTTTGCCTTCCTCTTAAAGTAGAATGATCAACTAGAAGAGCAAAGAATATTCGTCAAAAGGGAAATCCCTATCTTAATTCTAAAGCATGACATAGATCATGAAGAGGGAAAACATTTCCTAAAACATCTCATAGCCTTCTACTCATAGTTGTGGTGCACAACACAACCATGAATAAGGTTTTAATTGATGTGGTGTGTTGGAATCGAAGGATCTATCACCCTAATGCTCTTATACCATCTTTGTCACAATCCAAGGCTAGGGCCTAGATGCGACCGACGAATGGGGATCTTGAAGGAACCCCAAACAAGCTTCATAGCATATTATTACACATACTTGATTGTGAAAACAATTAAATGACGTTTGAAGAATGGAAGTAATGGCTAAATAGACTAAGGGAGAACTTGTCATAACATAGAGTCAAGAGATAATAGAATTAACTCATAGCATAAATACATAGCTTTGTCCAACAATACCTCTACTACATAGATAAAGGCAGGGGCCAAGACATACAATCGGGACCACCCTCATAGTCATAAGTATATGATAAAGTAAATAGAACTTAATACATAACATGAGAGAATAGTCCTTGTCCCCAGAATAGAGGACTTACCAAAGGCTAACGTGAACAATTCATGTAGCCACGAGAAGAATTAATAGGAGCTCCGATCCCTACTTGGTGATATCATGTATGTAATAGTATACTATGCGTTAGTACATTTCATTGTACTAAGCATGTGGGATGCAATACAACAAGAGATAAGCATCATAATCTAAAATGCATAACGATAGGCAATAGGCATAATATAGTAATATGACATGTATGATCAATGCATAAGTAAAACATGCTTAAGTAATCCATGCTCATATAGAATATCATATGTATAGAAGAGACTAAGCTAGATTTCCAAGGTGTAAACCTCTTGGGGTTAGTGATGATACCGCCCCATCACTTAGGTGGATGTATACAAACCCTCATCTCAGTTGGTGATAATGCCGCGCCGTCACCTAGGTGGATGAGTATAAACCCCCATCTCAGTTGATGAGAATAAACACCCATATCGATTAGTGATGATACCACCCTATCACTAGGTGGAGAAGCATGAACCCTTCCTTTAGTTACCTGGGCTTTTGTCCCTCCGGATCTATCATGGTCTAATGCAACACTTTACATAGAGTTTATCATATGTATAAGCTCATTTCATAATCATATAGTCAATTATATTATACACATAAGCTCTTTTCATTATCATAACATCATTCATATCATATCTCATGCTTTGGGCCTTTTATTTCCTCACGAAACCATAATCGTACATTTTATCAAACACCATGGGGGTGTGCAATAGGGGTAAAAAGATCATGCAATTTAGAGATGAAATCATGCAAGAAAAAACCATCAATCAACATCTTGCAACACCCCCAAGACATTCACATCAAAATCCCACATCAAATCCAGCATTAGATTAAAGATTTAGAGCTCAAAACAAGCTAAGAAAACTATACTTTCATGAACTAAAATCACTATACAGTAAATTTCTCAATATACAAGACCCATATTTAAAATCAACCTTAAACAATACATTATTAAGTAAAAGAGGGCTTAGGCACCATGGGTGGAAGGACCCAATGGTTTAACACCACATACCTTAGCTTTTGAGAAGTTATTGATGAAGACTTTGAGGGAGACTTGAAGCATGAGTGAGATCCTTGAAGAAATCCTTAAGATTGGTCTTGAGTTTTGGGACTTGAATTTGAGAGTAAATATTTAGCTAAGTGTTTTAGTGAGTATTGATGAATGTTTAGGATTATACGAAGGTGAAATAAGGCTAAGTATATGTATTTTCAAAAGTTGGAACCCTTAGGCCCAAGACTTAAAAGTCTTGGACCAAAGTCAAGAGAAAATAGGACTAAAATAAACTGCTCACTAGAATTGCATTTTCAGCTCAAACGAGTTCTACATAAATGGGCATAACTCCTTCATCCAAACTCAAAATGAGGTGAAGCCAAGTGCATTGGTAAGATAATTCAGAGAAATTTAATTTTATAGGTTGTGGTCCACCCAGGTCTTTGTGTGCTAAAAGATATTTCCCTTCAAAGTTGACCCTCCTAAATTGCATTTTTTGATTTTTAGATTTTGATACAGTTGCTCTAAAGTTTGGGTTAGACACATCCTACACTCATTTTGATCCCCTAAATAAGAATATGAAGTCAAATTTTTGAAATAACAAATGAATCTTTAGATATATGAAAATTACAATTCTGAGCACTTCTGAGGCACATTTTCATGCACTTTGTAGGGTCGTTTCACCTGCTGATCGTACCACATTCATTTCGTACTTCCCAGGTACAGAACAAATTAGATCAACTAGGGATCGAGCCTCTACAAGTCTCTATTGCTTTCAGGGACTTTAATTCAAGGGGAACCTCGATGAAATAGTTCTATCCTCACCTATGCTTGGCAACATAGTTAATGAGTGCAAGTTGAATTTACTCTTACACATTTTGGTTGTCGATACTCCTCCAAAGACTCAATGCTCATAAAACTCCTCAGCACAATCAAATCATCTCAAGTAGCCTCGTAGAGTCACTCCTCATCTCAATTAGTCTCTCAGAGACTCTCATCATCTCAGAGACTCAAATCAATAGGGACTTTTAGCCTAACATTTCAATCAACTTATCAACTCAGTGCTCGTTAATAACTCAAGGACTCAGATCAATCATTAAGAGAAAGTCATTTAGACAAGACTCTAGTATTAGGATCATCAAGCTCTATTAACTCAACATCATACTCATATCATAATCACAATCAATATACTCAAGTCAAAGGTCTAGACTCTATCCCTAGGTTCATTCATGCATCTTTTATAAAATAACATATAGGGCTATTGAAAATAAGACATGTGAAAACATTAACTTAATGGAACAAGTTTATAAGGATCACCAACAAAAGAAAATACATGTAATATATATGATTTTTAAGAAAGTATTCAAAAAATATGTATGTGGCACATGGAAGAACAATTCTATGATTTAGTATTGTCTTATATACTTGGTGTGAAGATTTTAGACAATCAACCTTGAAGAACTCTCCATGAACTCCTTAATTTCTCGCTCCTCTTCTCTTCTCTTTAGCCCTAGTCTTTTTGAAGAACTTAAAAAGGCTTAGGAATGGGGATTTAAACCCTTTTTATGCTCCAAATGCCCCATTTAGATCATGTTTTTTGTTTAGGAAGGATTAAGAAAGGTCTAGAGTTCCTTTCATAAAATTGAAAAAAAGCATTCACCTCAAGGACAGGGGGACCGCAACATGGACTGTGCTCATTTTCAAGTTTTTTTGCTGAAAATTCTCTGATCAAATTTTCTTATCCCGTAGAAAGTATTTGAACCAAATCTAAGTGTATGTGCGCATCAGGTGCACGTTGCATACCTATCATGTACTTATTTTGGAAATCATTTTCGCATAAAAAATAATCTTTTGATTTGATTCTCTAAAAGTCAACCAAGAATATTTCCCCACTCAGGTTTCCATGTTGATCATATATCAGGTCTCAAATTTGCCATCAGAGCATGGGAAGATATATTACACACACATCTGTCCTCTAGAGGTATTCTAATAATTTTATCGGGTGTTACGTCATCTCCCCTTGGAATCATTCGTCCTCAAATGATAAGTAAAGCATGGACATTAAGCATGAACAAAAATTAGTACTCCTCTTACTATTCACTCAATTAGTCAAACTCTCGACTCCTCATTAACCTTAACAATCTCTACTCAGACTCAAGAATAGATACATCATCTCAATAATAGACAAATCAATTTGAGTTAAGGGTAAGGACCTTACCTTCAAGATTCTCATCCTCAGGCACGAACAGATGCAAATATTTAGCTCTTATCTCTTCCTCAGGTTCCTATATGGCTTCTTCAATGAATTGATTTCTCTATAGGACTTTGACTGAGGCAATCTCTTGGGTTCTCAACTTCCGAACCTGATGATAAAGGATTTGAACTAGAATATCTTCTAGGACAAGTTAGCCTTTAATCCAATACTCTCAACAGGGATCACCAATGTAAGATTTCTCAAGCATTTTTTCAACGTCAAGATATGGAACACAAGATGCTTTGCATCTAGTTCATAAGGCAACTCTAACTCATACACAACCTTCCCAATCCCTCTTCACAATCTAACAAGGGTCAACAGAGCAAGGACTCAATTTCCCTTTCTTCTGAAATCTCATGACACCCTTCATGGGTGACACATTCAAGTAGACCCAATTGTTCACTTCATACTCTAAGTCTCTTCTCCTCACGTTGGTGTAGGATTTTTTGGTGACTCTATGCAGTCTTTAACCATTCTTTAATGATCTTTGCCTTCTCTATGGATTGGTGGATAAGACCAGGCCCAATCTACTCGGGTTCTCCAACGTCAAACCACCGAATTGGTGATCTACACCTCCTCCTATACAAGGCTTTATAGGAAGCCATTTGAATGCTTACATGATAACTATTGTTATATGGAAAGTCAATCAATGGTTAGTGGTTACACTTCTTTAATGATCTGATTTGTGTGATAGAGTTCAAAATGCTATGAAACTCTATTCTAATTCATTCTCTACGCGTTGCAAAGGTATGAGCATGCCTTCCATAAGTGTCATTAGTAGAGGGCATCCTACCAGGAAGAATGTTAACCCACCTAATCCTCAAGGACAGGAGGAGCCCGCAGATCAAATTGTCCCTATTGAGCAGCCCCCACAAGCTGAGGTTTCTAATGCTAAGCTTCGCCAAGCTATCCAAAATCTAGTTTAGGCTATCATAACACCTACTGCAAGAAATAATCAGGTAGATAGGATGCATAGGATATATCTAGAGTTTGATAATCCTTGAGAATGAATTCGTGAGTTCACAGGGTTTGCATCTAAGGAGAATCTTGAGAACTACATGGGGAGCTTTAGAAGGTATTCCAAGTGATGCATGTGGTTGATAGTGATAGAATTGAATTGGATACCAACT
>JAOTQJ010020595.1:0-16908 GCA_025642045.1 Solanum sejunctum | reverse complement strand
TCAACAAAAGACACCCACCTTGACCCCACATCCCTTTTTATTCTTAAGGACCTAACTTAAGTAAATTATTACATTTGTTCCCAAACTTTATTAAATCGAACCAATTAAGACGTTCGGGGTTTAAATTACGTTGTGGGTCCTAACATGTAAAATATTAGAACTCCTAAAATAGTAGACCAAACATAACAACCTATACAATAAAATAAAGTAGTAACAATAAGGAGTAAGCAGTAATTAAAAGGGTTCTAATACACCCCCTTAAGTTGGATGGTGTGCAACAACACTGAGCTTGGACAGATGGAGATGAAAGGAGGTTTTTGGAAGTAGTTTGGTTAGAGAATCAGCTAACTCGTCAGAACTGGAAATGTACATTAATATAAGTCGCTTGTCATTAACGTATTGGTTAACATAGTAGAAGTTAACCGCGATAGTCAAGAAGGGGGGGTGAAGTGAAATTTATTTGACAGTTGACTAACTTAGTTGAGTAGTCTACTATTAATATGTATTACCTGGTAAAATTACCAAAATACCCATAGAAGAGAGATCTGCGCATAATGCATCTCCCCAAATTTTAATGGCAAATCTGAGGCCAGAAATGCGATCAACATGAATAATTGAGTGGGAAAATAGTCTTGGTTGATTTTTAGAGCAACCGGATCAAAAGATAATTTTTTGAAGCGAAAATAATTTTCAAAATAAGTGCGCGATAGGTATGTAACGCGCACTTGCCATGGATTTACACTTAGATGTGATCCCAATATTTTCTACTTGGTAGAAAACTCAATTGAAAATTTTTTAGCGAAAAATCCCAAAATTGCCAAAGTTCATGTCACGGACTTTATTCCCCAAAGTGCAAAAATTTTAGTTTTTCGCGAAGTGCATTCTAGATTTTTGTCAACCCCTCTTAAACTTAAAATACTATCAAAATAGATCATTTTGAGTATAAAAAGGTTTTTTTTTTACCTATTCTTAAGTCTTTCTAAACTCCTAACAGAGGTTAGGGCTAAAGAGAAGAGGAGAGGAGCAAAAATTAAAGGAGTTTGAGGAGAGGTCTTACAAGGCTGAGTTATCCAAGCTTTATACCAATTATGTAAGGCTAAACTAAAGTATGAGATTGTTCTTCTATATGCCTCCATTGATGTTAATAGAGGAGTTGTGAGTATAATGAGTCCCTATAAATGTTTCTTGAATATATATATATGTATTATATGTATTTTCACATGTTGATGATCATCACGAACTTGATTTATTGGATGAATGCTTTTACATGAGTTACTTCATAAACCCTATATGCTATATTGTATAAGAATGCGTGAATGAACCTAGGAATTCAGTCTAGAACCTTGACCTGAGTATGTTGATTGTGATTATGATGTGAGCATGATGATGAGTTAATAGAGCTTGATGATCCCTTAAGTATTCATAATTAAACTCCAAACTTTTGTCTAATGGACTTCTTCTTAATGATGATCTGAGTTCTTGAGTTCTGAAATGAGAATTGAGTTAATGAGATAATTGAGATTATAGGCTGAAAGGCCCCATTTGAGCTTGAGTAATAAGACGATGTCACAACCCAAGCCTATGGCCTATACGTGACCAGCAAATGGGGAAATCGAAGGAACCTCAAACAAGCCTCTTAGCATATCATTACACATCCTTGATCGTGGAAGCAAGTAAATGACCTAAAAGAATAGAAATAAGGCCAAAGGAACTAAAGGAAAGCTTATATAACATAAACATTAAGAATCAAGGGAGTCAAGGCTCATAGCATAATTACATAACTTGTCCAACAACACCTCTAGACATAGAACTTAGTGGTGGCCAATACAAGCAACCAGACTCACCCTTATAGTCATAGTAATCCAAAATATACAAGATTTAATCTAAACATAAGCATGAAAGAAGATTGATATAATCCTCCGAACATGAGGACTCACCAATAGCTAACTTGAACAATCCATATAGCCACGAGGAGAATTAATAAGAGCTCCGGTCTCTACATGGTGATATCATGTAGGCATAAAGTATGATTTAGTACATTTGAATGTACTAAGTATGTAGGATACAATGCAACAAGAGATAGGCATCATAATCGAAATGCATCACAATAGGCAATAGACACCATATAAGAGTGTGACATGTATGATCAATGCTTAAGTAAAACATGCTTAAGTAAATCATGCTTATACATGACATATCATATGTGTAGAAGAGACCAAGATAGATTTCCAAAGTATAAACCCCTTGGTAGGGTAGTGATGATAGCACCCATTACCTTGGTGTGTAAGGTACAAACCCCTCATCAAGGTTAGTGATGATAGCACCCATCACCCTAGTGTATGAGGTACAAACCCCTTATCAAGGTTAGTGATGATAGCACCCATCATCCTAGTGTGTGAGGTACAAACCCCTCATCAAGGTTAGTGATGATAGCACCCATCACCCTAGTGGTTGAGATATTAACCCCTCAACTAGGTTACTCGGACCGAACATGCTCTAATGCAATACTTTATATAGTGTATATAACATACATAAGCTCATTTAATTATAATATAGTCAATCGTATCATATCTCATGCTTTGGACCTTCAATTCCTCAAGAAATGATAACTAGATATTTAATCAAACACTTGGCGGGTGTGTACTACTAGTATAAAACCATGCAATTCAAGTGTGAAATCATGTAATAAAACTTGAAATAAAATAACCCACCAATACTTGGTAATACCATCATGCAATACACAGTGAAATTCATCATCAAATCTCATAATGGACCATAATTTAATACCTCAAAATATGCATAATCACAATAGACAAACCACCTCTTAGTATAATCTTAAAATTGGTAGATATGTGTTTCCAATCAGCATTTCATTAAAACTCAACATAATGTGTAATCATAATTCATATTAAGTAAGATCCATAAGTAAATTAACTTAAAATCATGCAGTTTATGTAAAAAAAAAAAAAGGAGCTTGGACTTCATGGATGAAAGAAACCCATGAATAAAACCCACATACCTTAGACCTTGAATTTCTTGAAATTGGATTGAGAAATCCTTGAAGCATGGAATGGGGTCTTGAAATCCACAATTTGTTCTTGAGTTTCCTTGAATTTGTATTGGGGTTTTGATGGAGGCTGTTGAGAGAATTTGAGAATGTGTTCCAATTAGGAGGAGTGAATTTGATCTTTAGGAAAGGGTTTAGGTCTTTAGAAAGTGTTAAGATGGCATAGGAATTCCCAAAATACCAATAGAAATGGATAAATTTACGAAATGCCATTAATGAGGCAAAATTTGGAAAAAATTCGTATATACCCCTGCACATATGAGTTCTACGAAAATGGGCATAACTTCTTCATCTGTACTCTAAAAGGTGAAACCAAATGCGTCGGAAAGCTAATTCAAAGAGCTTTAATTTGGTTTTAGGCCACCTAGTTCTTTGTGTACTAAGAGATATGCCCTTTTAAAGTTGACCGTGCTACCGGTACTTGTGCAAAACTTAGCCAACAGAAATTCCTTTGAACTTGGCTTGATGTAGAGAACCCACAATGGTCTTAAATAACATGAATAAGCTTGACTTAGATTTGAATGAGAACTTGAAGCTTGAATGAATTTCTCATGATATGGAATGAGTTCGGACATTTGAATTTGGATGAAACATTAGTCTAAGTGTTTAAGTATCGGGGAGTGTCTTGAATGGTCTGAAGGTGAAATATGGCTAAGTATAGGTATTTTCACATATGGAAAGACTTGAGCTCAAGACTTAAAAGTCTTGGACAGAGATTAAATAAAGCCGACCAAAAATATACACTGTTGTGTCGTGCCAGTGATGCAAAAATGCTTCTAGTTTGCAACTTTGTAAATTTGAATTTTGCTATGGTTGTTCTAAAATTTGGGTTAAACCCACTTCCCACTCAATTTTGCATCATGAACAAGCATATAAAGTTGGATTTTTGAAATAATGCATGAATTATAAGATATATGGAAATTAACATTTCGAGAACTTCTAAGGCACATTTGTGAGAAATTTTTGGGGTTGTTTCAGATGATGAAAAGTCTCTATAAGACTAGTTGAGATTATAAGAGACTCCATGAGACAAATTGAGATGATTGATTGAGGAGGATGAGTCTTATGAGCATTAAGTCTTAGGAGGAGTATCGAGCACCGAAATGAGTAAGAGTAAGTCCCACTTGCACTCATTAACTATGTTACCAAACGTAGTTGAGTATAGAACCATTACATTGAGGTTACTCTTGAGTTAAAGTCCCTATAAGTAGTAGAGGACTTGTTGAGGCTATATCCCTAGTGGATCCGAGTTGTTATTTACTTGGAAATTACAAAATGGATGTGGCAATATCAGCGGGATTGTTGTACAATCACTGGCTCATAAGTGATTACTATTAGATTAGACAAACTCCTATATAGGTCCCACATCGATAGTACTCTGAGTCAAGTTGAGTTAAATCGAGTTGAGTTGAGTCGAGTTGAGTTTATTGATGAGGTTTGATTGGCATTGATGGATCATTTGTCTACTCTTTATTCTTGCTTTAGATAGACATTTGACATTCTGACTGAGTATATTCTTAGTCGATGTTATTGCTACATTACTTTACCTATATCTATTTCATTCAGCTATTTGATATACTCGTATATTCCACGTACTAATGTCCTCTTTAGACTACATCATTTATGATGCAGAGGCAGGTAGAAGAGATTATCAACATGCGCATTGCTGAGGATCTATCAAAGTCAGCAGAGCTAGTGAGCCTCTTTTACTTCAGAGGATCATTATTTTATTTGCATCTAGATTTATAGAGTTAGAATTGATTTAGACTAGCTTTACTTTTGAGTAGAGGTAGTCATGGCTCTGTCATTGGCACCATTTGATAATGATAGAGGCTTCATAGACTAATAGTTTCTTCCACACTAGCCTATTTATTTGATATGATATTTGAGACTTAGACTGTCCACCTCTTACTATCAAAGTCTTCTGTTGATTTGTTGAGTTATGTTGAATTAATGAATGTGATTAGACCAAGTGGTTCACTTGGGAACTAGCAATAGTCTCTGAGTGTCGGTCACATCTAGGGTACCCTATCGGGGCGTGATAAATTTGGTATCAGAGCACAAATTTCAACTGTCCTAGGGAATCTATGAAGCCTCATCCAGTAGAGTCTAATTTATGAGTGTGTTGTCAACCACACTTTATAAGCAAAAGTCTATAGGACGTTAGGAATTGTTACACTTCTTTCTTATTCCAATTCATACGATAGATTCAAACTTTATGAAAGCTCTCTTCTAATTTGTGCGTTACGCATCTCAAAATTGTTCTTATTCTTCCAAGAAGAGATGATAAATGGAAATGGAGTCCAGGTAGATAGAATTATAACCAACCTGATCCCCATAATCAGTATGAACCTCTTGGCCCATCCGGCCCTGCCGTGCAAGCGCCATAGGCTGACATCAACAACGCTAAACTTTGGCCAAGGTTGTAACAACAATAGTCGCTAGACAGGGATAAGGCACGTAGGATGCTCTGAATATGACTAGGGTCCATGAGTTCTTGAGGATGAACCCACCTAAGTTTAAGAGGTCAAAGAGGAATAGGAACTGGAGTCACTCACAAGCAGCGCCTTATAACCTTAGAGCTTAGGATCTAAGTCATTAGCTAGTGTGGCTCGAGGTTCCCAATGCAAGCCAACTTGTGGCAAATGTGGAAAATTTCACTTGGTAAAATGTCATGAAGCGAGTGTTGGATGTCACAAGTGTGGCAAAGAGGGTCCTTTCTAGAGAAAATGTCCAGATTGGGCCAATAAGGTGCAAGCTTGTACATCGACATCATTAGTTATTGAAGATCAGAAATGTCATGGCCCAACCTAGGGCCTAGACTTGACACGGCAAATGAGGAACCCAAAGGAACCCCAAACAAACCTCTTAGCATTCAATCACACATCCTTGGTCGTGGAAGCAAAATAACTACAACAAGAGATATAAATAAGGGAAAAAGGGACTAAGGGAAGTCTTGATATTTATAAAGCATAGACGAGTCAAAGCTCAAGATTAAGTAAATCAATTGTTCCAATAAAACCTCTAAACATAGATTGGAGCTGGGGCCAAGACACTTTCCGGGCTCACCCTCCTAGTATCAAATGTTCAACATAAAGAGACAAAAAAGAGTAATAGCAGTAAAGCTAATGTTCCCGGACTTTAGGACTCACTAAAACTTATCTTCTAAAATACTAAAACTAGCCACGTGGAGAATGATCGAGAGGTGCTTCAGTTCCTACATGATAACATCATGTAGGCATATAGTATGTGTTAGTACGTTTGAATGTAGTAAGTATGTAGGATGCAATACAACAACACATAAGACAACTTAGTCAAAATGCATAGTCATAAACAATGGATAGGTATAATATCAACATGGTATACATGATCAATGCTTGAGGTAAAACATGCTTGTAAATCATATAACTTGCAAATATAGATTACATGTGTAGGAAGAGACCATAATCATAGACCAAGCAACTATTACTTGGAATCTGTGGCAAGTCACCCCCTCGGGGAGGTGTTCGAGGTATCTACCCCTCAACATGGTAATACGGGCATGTCACCCCCGACAAGGTGATCAAGGTATCTACCCCTCAACATGGTAGTATTGGAATGTCATCCCTAGACAAGATGATCAAGGTATCTACTCCTCAACATGGTAGTACAAACATGTTAACCCCCGACAAGGTGTGGTCAATTGTAACACTATAGATACTTCTCGTGAATCGAATATATATATAAACTCCCTTAGTCATCATAAAGTCACTTGACTTATAAACCATGTAATAAACCATTAATAACCCAAGAATCCTTGTCATGACATTTTATCAAACCCTTGGCGATGTGCGATGTTAGTTCAAAATCATGTAATTTAGGAGTGAAATAATATGAGAAAACTCAATGTAAATCAACCCGCCAACTCATAGTAAAACCCTCATGTAAGATACCTAGAAATCCGTCATCAAATCTCATAATAGACCATAGTTTCATAGCCTAAAATATGCATAGTCTCAACAGATAAAACCAATTCATAGTATAAGCTTGGAATAGATAAACATGCATAAACTATCAACATTTCACAAAACCCTAACATAATTTGTAATCAAAATCCTAAATAGGTAATACCCATAAGTAACACAACTTGAAAACATGCAATTTTCATAGAAAAGAAGGTTGGGCATCATGGGTGAATGGACCCAATGGTTGAAACCCACATACCTTAAACTTGGGTTTTCCTGATGTAGACTTGAAGAAGACTTGAAGCTTGAATGGTGTTCTTGAGATCCGGAATTATGCTTGAGACACTTCAATTTGGATGAAATATCTGGTTAGGTGTTAGAGAGGGTTTTGGGAGTGTCCTAAGTGATATAGAGTTGAAAAATGGATAAGTATAGGTGTTTTTATGCATAGGTGGCAAGGGGCGATGTCCCCAACGCCCTTGGGCTGGAATGAAAAACTAAGCAAAAATGTGAACTAGTCCACATTTGGTCTGCGAAATAGACCCAACAAGAGTGCAAACTAACATTGGTCTATGCCCTAAGTGCGTCGTGGCCTGGGCGCGGATAGATATTGTTTTAAAAAATTTTGTGAAAATTATTTTTCACTACTAGTCCTCTAAAATCTGGTTTATACCTATTTCCCACTCCATTTTGCCCCTGATCATGAATATAAAGCTAGATTGTTGATATCATGCATGGATTTTGAGATATGTGGAAATTAAGATTATGGACATTTCTGAAGCACTTTTTTGGGGCGTTTTAATATCTCCCCCTTGGGAACATTCATCCCTAAATGTCAAAGAAATGTACATAAGAGAAGTAATCATGAAGATTTCAGCCCAACATGAATGTAACAAGCGCATTTAAGCATCATTTTCAAAATCTCAACCTAAATGCCAAAAATCACATAAACTTGATACCATGATCATGAATGCATGCAAAAAGACATAAGGGCTGAAACTTAAGACTTGAAATCATATAGGGGACTTAAATTATTACCTTAGCTTGAGTAAAGTGGAAGAAGTATGGGTATCATTTTCTCATTCTGCCTCGGCTTCCCATGTGGCACTTTCAAATTATTGGTTCCTTCAAAGGACCTTGACAGAAGCTACATCCTTATTTCTCAACCTCTTTACTTGTCTATCCAAAATCTCCATCTGGACCTCCTTATAAGTCAAATCATTTTCTACCACATCCACAACATCTAAAGGCACTATAAAAATAGGGTCACCCACACATTTCCTCAACATGGACACATAGAAGATCGGATGAACCATATTCATCTCAATGGGAAACTCCAACTCATAGGCCACCTTACCAATACTACTAAACACTCTATATGGACCCATAAACCTTGGGCTTGTTTTTCCCTTCTTACCAAGTCGAACTATACCCTTCATTGGTGAGACTTTCAAGTAAACTCAATCACCAACCTTAAACTTAAGATCTCTTCTCCTCATATTGGAATAGGACTTTTGTCTACTTTGGGCTGTTTTCAATCTCTCCTTTATCAACGTGACCTTCTCCAAGGGTTCCACAACCAAATTTGGACCTAACAAAGCTATCTCTCACACCTTAGACTATCCAATCGGGGACCTAAATGCCTACCATAGAGAGCTTCAAAAGGAGCCATACCAATGTTTGAGTTGTAGCTATTGTTGAGCAAATTCAGTGAGTAGAAGATGTTCATCCCAACTACCAATAAACTCCAAAACATAAGCTCTAAGCATATCCTCAAGAGTTTGGATAGTTCTTTCAGCATAGCCATCTATCTGAGGGTGAAAGACCATGTTAAGCTTAACCTTTGTACCAAGACCTCTTTGGAAGGACTCCAAAAGTGAAAAGTGAATAGATCACTGCGATCCGAAATGATTGACAAGGGAACACCATGCAATCTAACCAACCCATGGATATAAAACCTGGCATAATCTATGGCACCATAAGTAGTTTTGACTAGTAGGAAGTGAGCCAACTTTGTCATTCTATCCATAACAACCCAAATAAACTCAAAATTCTTTCTAGTCTTAGGTAGCCCAACCACAAAATCCATGTTGATTTCCTCCCACTTCCAAGTAGAAATCTCTATATCTTGGGATTGGCCACTTGAGCTTTGATGTTTGACTTTTACTTATTGGCAATTGAGACATCCTGATATAAACTTGGCAATGTCTCTATTCATACCACCCCATCAATACACTTCCTTCAAATCTCTATACATCTTTGTGGAACCAGAGTGGATAGAATAGGAAGAATTATGGGCCTCATCTAAAATTTTCTTTCTCAAGTCATCAACACTAGGCACACACACTTTACCTTGGTACCTAAGAGCACCATTTCCCCCTTGGGAGAAAAACTCCACTTTACCATCTCTCACCAAGGCCTTCAACTCTAGTAAGGCGGTGTCAAGATCTTGTTTTGCGTTTACCTCCTCAATCAAGAATGACTTAGAGCCATCAATAAACACCATACCCCCATTATCAACTTCTTCCAACCTAACCACTAATCTAGCCAATCGATGAATCTCTCTAGACACCACCTTGCCTACATCATCAACATGAGCTAGACTACCCATACATACCATACTTAGAGCATCGGCCACAACATTAGCTTTGCCGGGGTAATAATGCATACTCATATCATAATTTTTAAAGATCTCTAACTATCTTCTTTGTCTCAAGTTAAGATCATTTTGGGTGAAAACAAATTGGAGACTCTTATGATCGGTGAACACATCAATATAAACTCTATACAAGTAGTGACACCAAATTTTCAATGCAAATACCACGATCGCCAATTCAAGAGAATGGGTGGGATAATTCTTCTCATGCACCTTAAGTTGTCTAGAGGGATACACTATCACCTTACCATTTTGCAACAACACACACTCTAAACCAATTCTTGAGGTATCACAATATGCAACAAATCCTTCCAACCCTTCCGATAGACACATGATAGGAGCGGGGGTAATCTTATCTTTCATAGTTTCAAAACTCTTTTTACACTCATTGGTCCATACAAATTTCACCTTCTTTTGGGTCAACTTAGTCATAGGAGAAGCAATAGAAGAGAAACCATTTATGAACCTCTAGTAATAACTTGCCAAACCCAAAAAATTTCTAATATCCGATGGAGTCAAAGGTCTGGGCCAATTTCTAACCACCTCCATCTTTTTAGGATCTACCTTAATGCCATAAACTGACACAACATGCCAAAGAAAAGCAACATCTTTCAACCAAAACTCACATTTTTCAAATTTCTCATACAACCTCTTCTCCCTCAAGATTTGCATCACAACCCTCAAGTGATCCACATGCTCCTCCTCACTATGTGAATAAATCAAGTTATCAATAATAAAAACCACCACAAATAAGTCAAAGTAGGATTTAAAGACCCTATTCATAAGATCCACAAATATAGTCGATGAATTAGTCAACCCAAAGGACATAACCATAAATTCAAAGTGCCCATACCTAGTTCAAAAAGTTATCTTGGGAATGTCACACTCTCTCACTTTCACTTGGTGATACTCGGACCAAAGATGAATATTAGAAAACTAACTAGAACCTTGAATTTAAATAAAAAGGTCATCAATCCTTGGTAGAGGGTACTTATTCTTTATGGTGATTCTATTAAGTTGCTAGTAATCAATGCACATTCTAAGAGAACCATCCTTCTTCTTCACAAATAATATCAGTCCACCCCAAGGTGACGTACTAAGCCATATAAAACACTTCTCCAACAAATCCCTCAATTGCTCCTTCAACTCCACTGAGGCAATATAGTAAGGGCGAACAAAAATGGGTTGAGTATCAGGAAGAAGGTCTATACAAAAGTCTATTTTCCTTTCAAGAGGAACACCAAGAATCATTTAGAAAGACATCAAGAAACTCATTAACCATCAGAACCAACTCTATAGGAAGGACTTTGTACTTAACATCCCTAACCCTCATAAGATGGTAGAGACACATCTTAGAAATCAACTTTTGGCCTTTAAGGAAAGAAATGAATCTACCCTTGACCACCACATTACAACTTTCGCACTCAAGGACGGGTTCATTAGGGATTTGGTATTTCACCCTATGGGTTCTACAATCAATAGATGCATAATATGCAAGCAACCAATCTATCCCGAGAATGACATTAAAATCCACCATATCCAATTCAACCAAATCACAAGGCATAATCTTATACAAAATGAACATGGAACAATTTCTATAGACTCTTTTTATGATAATGGACTCACCAACGGGGTAAGACACTTCATAAGCCCTACATAACAATTCGAGACTAATATGAAGCTTTTTGGCAACAAAAGGAGTAATAAAAGAAATAGCTACAACCGAGTCTATCAATGCATACACATCAAAATAAAAAACTTTCAACATGTCGGTGATGACATTGGACACCTCATCTACCCCTTGTCTCCCTTGAAGAGCATAAAATCTATTTTGCCTTGGAGCACCCCCCTGTTTGGCCTCTTCTCCTATTTTGACCCACATTCGTACCTTGGCCTTATGGAAGAATATCTCTAGCTTTGTTTCTAGAACTGGGTAATCAATCACCTTATAACCCACTTCACCATAACCATAGCAAGCATTGGAGTCCTTCAAATATGGACCATTATGGTTCCTACCAGACCTTTGGCACATAGGGTTATGCACCACACCACTACCACCTTGGAACCTTGGGTTGTCATTAGACAACCTTCTATTAGGAGCATTAGAAGGTCCTTTACCTTGGAATTTGTGGCCTTGACAAAACTCGCCACCCTTAGAATTTTGGAATCACCTTCAAAATGAGCCTTCTTGGACTTATCATTTCTTTTCTTTCTAAGCTTCTCATCCTCTAGTTGTTTGGCATATGTCATGAGGCATGATAAATACATATCACCTATGAGCATGGTGGTATGACACTCTTTATTGACCGAGTAGGATATACTCGACACAAATTTGTTCATCCTTGACCTCAGCTCGGCAACCAATTGTGGGGCATACATGGAGAGTTGGTTGAACTTGAGGGCATACTCCCTCACACTCATTGACCCTTGCTTTATATTCATAAATTCCATCATCTTTGCCTCTCTTAGCTTAATAGGAAAGAACTGATTAAGAAATGTCGCTTTGAACTCTTCCCAAATTACCACATTTTATCATTCCCATTCTCTATCTTTCATTGAGTGAACCATATTTGAATCACCCCTTTGAGTTGGTAGCCTGCCAACTCTGCTTTCTTCTCTAAGTTAACCCCCATAATGGACAATACCTTATACACCTCATCAGTGAATTCTTGGGGATCCTCATCCACCTTAGACCCATGGAACTCCGATGGATTCATCATAGTAAATCCCTCACCTTGAGGATGGAGTAGGAGCATAAGGATCTTGGGCCAATTGGTTGATTTGGTTGGTCATAGCATGAGCCAACATGGTGATAGCATCACGGAACTCATCATGGGCCACTCCCCAATCTTGAGGAGCTTGAGGACCGGGAGGAGCCAATTGCTCCTCGAGTGAACGGGCTCTCCTTAGTCTTCCTCTTGGAATTGACACAATCTAGAATATCAAAGAACATTCATTAGAGAAAAATCCTTACCTTAACTTCTATAGCATGACATAAATCATGAAGCAGGGAAATATTTAATGAAATGCTTCATATCACTCGTAGTTGTGGTGCACTTCATAACCATGTACAAGACTCTAATCAACACGGTGTGTTGGATTCTGAGGATTATTAACAACCTAGTTCTCTAATACCAAGTTTGTCACGACCCAATCCTAGGGCATAGATATGTCATGACGAATTAGAAACCCGAAGGAACCCCAAACAAGCCTCTTAGCATATCAATCACACATCCTTGATCGCAGAAGCAAAATAATAACAAAAAAAGATATAACTAATGGAAAAAAGGACTAAGGGGGCAAGACCTCTAAACATATTTTAGAGCAAGGGGCAAGACACTCTTCAGGCTCACCCTCATCGTATCAAATGTTCAACAAAAAGAGACATCAAAGAGTAAGGTAGCAAAGCTAATGTCCCCGAACATAAAGACTCACCAAAACTTATCTTCTGAAATGCCAAAACTAGCCACGTGGAGGATGATCGGGAGGTACTAAAGTTACTATATGGTAACATTATGTAGGCATAGAGTATGCATTAGTACATTTGAAAGTACTAAGTATATAGGATGCAATGCAACAAGACATAAGATAACATAGTCAAAATGCATAGTCATGAACAATGGATAGGTATAATATCAATATGGTATGCATGATCAATACTTGAAGTAAAACATGCTTGTAAATCATATAACTTGCAAATACAGATTACATGTGTAGGTAGAGATCATAATCATATAGAAAGCAACTATTACTTGGAATCCATGGCATGTCACCTCCTCGGTGAGTTGGTCAAGGTATTTACACCTCAACATGGTAGTACAGGCATTTACCCCCCGACAAAGTGGTTAAGGTATCTACTCCTCAACATGGTAGTATAGGCATCTCATCCCCCAAAAATGTATGGTCAATTGCAACACTACGTATATAAACTTTCTTAATCATTATGAAGTCACTTGACATATAAACTATGTAATAGACCATGAATAACCCAAGAATCCTTGTCAAGATATTTTATCAAACACTTGGCTATGTGCAATGCTAGTTCAAAAATATGTAATTCAAGAGTGATATAATATTAGAAAAGTCAATGTAGATCAACCCGCCAACTCATTACAAAACATCATGTAGGATACCTTAAAACCCATCATCAAATCTCTTAATAGATCTCTTAAAAGATCATAGTTTCAAAGCTCAAAACATACATAGTCTCATTAGACAACCAATTCACAGTATAAGCTTGGAATAGATAAACATGCATAAACCATCAACATTTCCCAAAACCCCAATATAATTTGTAGTCAAAATCCATAATAGGTAATACCCATAAGTAACACAACTTGAAAACACGCAATTTTTATAAAAAGGAAGTGTTGGGCACCATGGCTGAAAGGACTCAAGGTTGAAACTCACACAACTTGAACTTGGTTTTCTTGATGTAGACTAAAGGAAACTTGAAGCCTGAATGGAGTTCTTGAGATCCAAAATTATTCTTGAGACACTTGAATTTAGATGAAATATTTTGTTAAGAGTTAGAGGGGTTTTTAAGAGTGTCTTGACTGATATAGAGTTGAAAAATGACTAAGTGTAGGTAATTTTATGGATTGGGGGGCTATAAACCCGATGCCCTTGGGCTGGAATGAAAAACTAAGTAAAAACTTGAACTGGTCTGTATCTAGTCTGTGATGTAGACCCAATGTAGAGGCCAAAGTAACACTGATCCATGCCCCAGGCACATCGTAGCCTGGGCTCGAACAGACACTATTTGTGAAATTTTATGAAAATTATTTTTCATTATGTGTCCTCTAAAATTGGGGTAATATGCATATCCCACTCAATTTTGCCCCATGATCATGAATATGAAGTCGAATGTTTGATATCACGTATAAATTTTGAGATATATGGAAATTACGATGATAGGCATTTTCAAAGCATATTTTTGGGGGTCTTTTGGGGCATTTCAAGAAAGTGCTACTTCTGGCATAAATGGGGCCACAAACCTATTGTATACCATGGGTGGTCATCAAGATCAGGAAGATTCTCTAGATATCTCTCTAAATGTCATGACGGGTATGATTTGAGTCTTTACTTGATTTTGATGTTGTCCATGTGAGAGAAACTTATGTCTCCAAAGAGATTAATGTTGTTACCAAAGAGTATGACTTGGGGTATTGTAAATAATAAGTAGTCTTCATCCCAGAGCCAGAGTGATGATAATAGAAAGGGAGGGACATGGTAGTGAGAGTAAAGATTGATTGAGGCTTGTGACTAGAGTTATGTGTTCATTAGGTAAGTAATGGGGTGATGAGTCGATTGCCATGAGTTTTGTTGAAAGAGTAGTTAGTAACCCTTGATTTTCATGATGAGGTATAGAGAAAGAGCTATTGCAAGAATGTGTTAGAGCATGTTCAAAACTAAAAGGAGGCTTATGTTGATGTGTTATAGTATTCATACCATTAAGGGTAAATTATAGATGTTGAAAAGGGGAAAGATAGTGCTTTCAATGTGATAGACCTAAATTAGGCTTATGATTCTTAAGTGAGAGTCCATGGGATTCATTAAGTTATGAGCTTATCAGATAAGGAGGTATAATGAATAAGTGAGTGGTATTGAGTTATTTAGAGGGGATATGTTGATTAATTACTCTCTATGTGATTTTTGTGGGCTTATTTTCCCAAAATTTTACCTAGAAGTTATGGGTTGGTATAACATGAGGGAAGTCTGTGTACACATATTAATACTTAGCCATAAGCTTAAATTTTGAGTAGTGTGGATATGGAGATGGCATCGTCAAAGTGATAGTCTTAGTTAGAGAATTGCTCTAAGACGCCTGCCATATGTTCGAGATGAAGACATTGATTTATGAGATGGATTACCATCATTTGCAGAAGACTTTGAGAAGAACTCATGGGTGTGGAAACACCCTTATAGTCTTGCATTAGAAGGTCTTGAAGAAGATTTGAGACATATATTGCTTGAAATAGCATGATACCTTCTCCATCTCAATGAACCTAAACTCTAAGAAAGTAGGATAAAGGGCCAAGATCTTTAAGTGAAAAATGGGAAGCCATGAAGAGATAACTTGTTGAATCACTGAAGAATTATTTCTAGTAAGGCCGATGTCATCCACATAGACTAAATGGAGAATAAATAGAGATGGCTCTGAGTGATACTTAATAAATTCCAAATATAAAGGATAGCATGTCAGTCCACTGTACTAGGTGCAAAGTACTTGGTTAAGACCATAAATAGCCTTACACAACCAACATACATGCATGAGAAGAGATGCACTCTCAAATCCAGGTGGTTGTTTCATGAAAACCTATTCTTCAAGTATGACTTGTGAAAGTGCATTGTTTAAATCCAATTGATATAAAACCCAATTGCGCCAAATTGCAAGTGAAAGAACAATGTCACGCCCCAAAGTCCCGTTAGGGCGAACTGGCACCCGTTGTCGATAATTCTCGAGAGAACCAACCTGTATCTATGTGTTTTTTATATATATTATAAGAGGTTTCTACATTTGACATACCTTTAAGAAGATAAACAGTGATAACAAGCCAAAAGGAAATGCATATGACTAGGCCATTGGGGTCGCGGTGTTTAAAATACGAGACATGACCACACTTTAATTAACATAGTATACAAAGCCTCTATATAAGGGAAAGTATCTAACAAGGGTTGAGACAGCCCCACCTTAACTAACTGTACAATATAAACATATAAGCTCTAGACACACACAAAGCCCTAGAGCAACCTAGAGCTCGGTATCAACAACTCGATATCCTATACTTCTACTGGGGAGATCTACTAGCACCTGTACCTACAACATGAAATATAGGTCCCCCGAAAGGGATGTCGATATGAGATAATGTACTAAATATGTAAGGCATGATATACTGTATGTGAAGTAATAACTCAAATGAAACCACGCACTGGTGCAAGATTAGAGACCACCTTTAGTTATACTTTGGAGTCATGTTACTTAATATTCTTTATATTACTTTACCTTTACTATATAATCTGTGCACAACTGTAACACAAATGACCAACTGATCAGTGGTAAAACTGTATTGCAATCTCCCCTGGCTAGGTTCTTCTTTAACCCCTCGGGCTACCACTCGTGATAGGATCATCCCTGGCTAAGTCATTCTTCCACCCCTTGGGCTACCACCCATCAATAAACAATATACTTTACCTTTCAATTACCTTTGAGATGATTCTTTTGGTGCTGACAATATTGG
>JAOTQJ010020574.1:0-16909 GCA_025642045.1 Solanum sejunctum | reverse complement strand
ATGAAAAGAAAGTAACAACTCCTAAATGCCATGTAGCCTCCTGCTTATAAATATGGTGCACAACACATCGATAAACATGATTCTACATAGACATAGCTTTGTAGACTCCCTATAATGGCCCGTTCTGATACCACTTTTGTTATCTCACATCTTATAATACTAGTACTTTGCAAAAGCATAATATGTTTTGGTCAAATTAGCGCCAATTTTTAAAAAGTGATTGAAGCTCAGGTTATAGGGAGATATGTACGTCTAACACTTAAGATGGTCAGGTGTATACATGTTTTGTGTCAAATTGAGGTGATCACGACCCTAAACAAAGTGAGAGAATTGAGGTGCTTGTAGTAATCAAGAAGCTAGCAGGTGAATCACCTACTTGCTTAGCTTAAAATTGCTAGCTAAATGGACATGAGGTTCGATGCCGAATTTGATCAAGTTCAGTTATAAATAAAGTCTGTGTTAAGGGTATAACTTTAGCCCATGTTTTATCATCATAAATATACTTTATTTTCATCCTAATAAGAATATCAAAAAGGGCCCAAATACACCACAACCCACTTTGCTAATTGGGCCCAAACTAAGTGAAGAGAAAGTTGGAAAATGGTCAGCTGAAGCCCATCAACTTTGAGAGCCAATTAGTCCTAAGTATAAGGGACAAGCTACTACATAACTAGCTTAATAATATATGGTATTAGGTGGTCAAAATGTTAAAACACAGTCGGCCAAATTAGTCCTTTAAAAAGGGGGTTACAAGCAGCAAAGTTAATTCACTTTTAGACTTGGAAAATTCCATCTTTCACAAACTTTATTGTTCTTCTTTCTTGACCTTGGAAAGTAGCTAAAGGAAGTTTTTAGGGTTCTTAAGGAGTCTGTCAATCTTCAAGGTAAAGTTAAGTAGTTATAGTTGTGTGTTTAGTAATGTTTCTTCATGAAAAACAAAAGACTATGTTGGTTATGTATATGCTGAAAATATTGGACAGCCTATGTCCTAAGGATTATTGTGAATTTTTCTTCTTGTTCAAGAGGATTTTCTCTTCTTGGTTGGCTGCATTGTGAAGTAACACTCATGTATTTAACAAAACTTTGTTTGTTAGGTATTAAACTAGGCTACTGCACCACTTTTACAATCCAAAAAAATTAGTTGTTTTACAACATTGTAATTGTACTCTTAAAAGAAACTTGTGGGCTGATAATTGGAAATTGTTGTTTCATGACCTTCACCTAATTTGAGACAATTTGTGGACTATTAGAAGATTGGTTTTATATATAAAATTGTTGGATAAAATTTGGGTAAAGTTGAAACAGATTCGGGATTGTTGACCTCGAAATATAGCGAAGGGATGTAACATTATGCCGCCTATTTGTATGTTGTGTAGAATTGTTATGTGTTGTACTTTGTGGTCTGTTGTAAGACTGTTATGGTACTAGAACAGGATACACATGATATGTACATAAGAATATGTATTAGAAAATATGATTAGGGGCGAAAAGGTTGAAAGAATACGCTCGGGTTTGTAGTACCCGTTTGTTGCCCATATTTTTTTATAAGATTGGGCTGCCAAGATGTATCTATTGGTTGCTAATGCTAGTTTAATCACTTACTATGGTGTAGATAAATATTTAGAGGAAGGGAAGGTTATTTTGAGGTAATAGCGAGGTCGTACAACGAGGTATGTAAGGCTACTTGATTCCATCTTATTTGGCATGAAACATAGATCCCTCCTTAGAACATAAAGGCATTTACCAACTCCAAAGCAACTATTAACCGTGTCTTAACTATTTCACATGTTCATATGCTCCCATACATAGTTACCTTTAAATATGCAAACATACTTGGATACCAAGATACACAAATTCATTCTACTAAATAAAGTTCATGTGTTGTTCTACCTCCTATGCATTTCATTATTTGTGTAACTTACTCCTTTCATTTTAGTGTTGTCTTTTATGATTAATTACATGCCATATCTTGTATCTACCATCCTACAGCTCCAATATTATGATCACCAAAAGAATCATCTCAAAGGTAATTCAAAAATAAAGTAAAGTATATTATTTATTAATGGGTCGAGGGGTGGAAGAATCACCTAACCAGGATGATCCTATCACGAGTGGTATCCCAAGGGGTTAAGGAAGAACCTAGCTATCACACCCCAACTCCCGTAAGGGAGGACCGACATCCTTTGCTGATAAGGCTCGGGAGAACCAACCTATATCTATGCACTTTCTATACATTTTATAAAGGATTTCTATATTTAACATGCCTTTATGCAAGTAAACAGTGATACAAGACAAAAGGAAATGCATGTAGCTAGGCCTTTGGGGCCATGGTGTTGAAAGTACTAGACATGATCACACTTTAATTTACATAGTCTACAAAGCCTCTAGATATGAGAAAGTATCTGATGAGGATCGGGATAGGCCCCGCCTCGATTAACTATATAATACAAACATATAAGCTTTAGACATACACAAAGCTCCGAAATAACCTGGAGCTTGGTAACAACATCTGGATGTTTTTGGATTCTACTGGGGAGATTTACTAGCACCTGTACCTACAGTATGAAATGCAGGTTCAAGGGATGTCAGTACGATAATATAATGAGTATGTAAGGTATGAAATATTGTATACAAAGTAACAACTTCAAATAAAATTATGCATTGTGTGGAATAAGAGACCGCCTTTGGATATACTCTGGAATCCTGTACTTTATGTTCTTTATATTATTTTACCTTTATGGTATAATTTATGCATATCATGTAATACAAATGACCAGCTGATCAGTGGTAAAACTGTATCGGGGTCGTCCCTTGCTAGGTTCTTCCTTAACCCCTTGGGCAACCATCTGTGATAGGATCGTCCCTAGTTAGGTGATTCTTCCACCCCTAGGGAAACCATCCATCAAAACAATATACATTATCTGTCAATTACCTTTGAGATAATTCTTTTGGTGGTCCTAATATTGGATATTTAAGTCTGTATATACAACATATGACGTGTAGATAATCATACAAGACAATATGCCAATGAAGAGAGTATGTTACATAACTAATGTAATGCGTATGAGATCAAACAACTTGTGAACTTTACTTAGCAACTAGAATTCATGTGACTTGGTATCCATGTATGTATGTAGATTCGAAGCTAATTATGTATGGAAACATATGAACATATAAAGAAAAATGAAGACATAATTAATTGTTATGTAAGAGTTGGTAAATACCTTATTGTACTAAGGAGGATTCAATGTTTCATGCCAAATGATACGAAATCAAGTAGCCTTACATACCTCGCTATATGACCTCATTACTAACTTGTAGTGGCTGCTTTTCCGTCAAAGATTTATATATAATATATTAGGTAATAATACTAGTATTATTAGCAACATAACACTTCTAGGCAGTCTAATATCATAAAAAACTAACATCCGGACAACAAGCATATAACTATCGCCCCAAAGGTATTCCTTCAATCTTGTCACTTATAATTGTATTTTCTTGCAACCATTCTTATGTACATATCATATACAACTCATTTCAGATCCTTAATAACCTTACAACATCCTACAAAGTATAACACTTAACAATCCTACACAACCTACAAATGGACAGCATAACGTTACCCCTCTTCGCTATATTTCGACGTCGACAATTCCAAACCTATTATAAGTCAAACCAAAGTGTTCCAACAATATTTACACATACAAAAAGTGATAATACAGTCTTAGAAAATCACCTAAGAAGTCATGAAGGACGTGAGCCAATAGCCTTCTATCCAACAGCCACAAATTCCAATCAACGTTACACTTAAGATAGCACAATAGAACTCATTATTTAAATGAAACCAAAATCAGGGAAGAAACCTTATGGTAATATATATAATGCAAACCATGTTAATAACATCAAATTCTCTTCATAATACAGCCCACAAACATTATAGAAGTCAATAAAACAAAAGGCAAATATGGAACAATTTTCTGAACAAATGCTGTCCAGAATTTCCAGCATAACATACTATCATATACTTGTTGATTTTCATGAAGAAACCTTACTAAAAACACAACTATAATCACTTAACTTTATCTTCAAAGTTGATATCCTCCTTAAGAACCCTAAAATAACCTTTTGGATGTTGCTCAAGGTCAAGAAACATTGAGAGAAAACTTAGAGAGTAAAGCTGATTTTGTTTTCTATGTAAGGGGAGAATTATTGGGGAACTGTTTTGACCACTTTTATAAAGATATTTGGCCAAATTTCTTTTCACCTATTGACCAACTAATATCACATATAATTGGGCTGATTATTTAGCAGCTAGTTCCCTAAAATTTGGCCTAAATGGACATCAAATCTGATGGACCTTGGCTACCAATTTCCAGATTTCTTCTTACTTATTTATTTTTTGTCCAAATTGCCAAGTGGTTTATGTTACACTTGGGCCCTTCTTACATTCTTCTTGAACTGAAAATAAGTTCCATTTATGATGCTAAAATATGGCCTAAAATTACACCCTTAAATGGATTTTATTCATAATCGGACTTGGACAAATTCAACGTTGGGCCTCATCTCCGTTGAGCTAGCAAACTTAAGCTAATCAAGTAGGTGATTCACCTACTAGATTATTAATTCATACAAACACCTTAATTCTCTTACTTTCTTTAGGGCTTTGATATCCTCAATTTAACACAAAACATATATACACTCGACCCTCTTAAGAGTTAGACACCCATATCACCCACTAACATGAGATTCAAGCATTTTCAATAATTGACATTAATTTGACCAAACCATATCATGATTTATTCACACAGCATTAGTACATGTAAAATACGGGGTGTTACATCCTCCCCCCTTAGGAACATTCGTTCTCAAATGTTAGCATAATTGGGTAGCTTAACCATGTATAAACCTTTATTTAAGCAAACCTTTGACAATAAACTAAGTATTCAATCACACGTACCTATTAGTGTTTCAATTTTGCATGTTAGTCGTTCTCTTTAGCTTCAAATAAGTGAGGGTATTTTGATTTCATCGCATCCTCATCCTTCTAGGTTATCTCTTCTGCTTGCTAATTTCTCTATAGTACCATCACTGAAGCTATTTCTTTAATCCTTAGCTTCTTAACTTGACGATCCAAAATTGCAATAGGTACCTCTTCATAGGTAAGATCATCTGTAACTTGCACATCCTCAATAGGACAGATACAAGATGGGTCATCTATACATTTCCGAAGCATTGAGACATGAAAAACTAGATGAACCATTGAAAGCTCTTGGGGTAGCTCTAGCTCATATGCAACCTGCTCGATTTTCTTAATAATTTTATATGGCTCTATGTACCATGGGATCAGTTTTCCTTTCTTACCAAACCTCATAACCCCTTTCATTAGAGACACCATTAAAAATACCCAATCTCCTACTGAAAATTCTAGCCCTCTCCTCCTAGCATCCGCATATGATTTGTGATGACTTTGGGCTATTTCTAGCCACTGCTATATTACCTCAACTTTTTACATGGCTTGGTATACTGAATCTGTCCTAAGCAAGGTGGTTTCACCCACTTCAAACCATCCAATTGGTGATCTACATTTCCTTCCACACAAAGTTTCATAAGGTGCCATCTTGATACTTGCGTGATAGCTATTGTTATAGGCAAACTCAATAAGTGGCAAATGGTCCAACCAACTACCTTTAAAGTCCAATGCACAAGCTCACAACATATCTTCAAGTGTCTGAATGGTGCATTCTACTTGACCATCTGTTTGGGAGTGAAATATTGTACTCAAATTCACTTGTGTACCTAAACTCCTTTGGAAAGACTTCCAAAACTTTGCAGTGAATTAAACTCCTTGGTCAGATATAATGGAGATTGGGACTCAATGTAGCCTGACTATTGACTTGAGGTAGAGCTTGCCATACTCTTTAGCTCCATAATCACTCCTGATAGGTAAGAAGTGTATTGACTTTGTGAGTCTATCAACTATTATCCATATGGAGTCAAACTTCTGAAATGAGCAAGGTAAACTGGTAACAAAGTCCATATTGATTATATCCCACTTCCAGGTTGGAAGTTCTATACACTACATATCACCTACTGGCTTTTGGTGTTCTACCTTCACTTGTTGACAATTTGGACGTTGAGCCACAAATTTTGCAAAGTCCTTTTTCATTCCTCCCCACCAAAACACTCCCTTCAGGTTATGGTACATCTTATTTGATCCTGGATAGATGGAATATCCAAAATGGTAGCCTTCTTCAATTATCCTCTTTCCTAACCCATTAATATCAGGGGACATATAATCTATTTTGGCAGTAAAGTACTCCATTTTGTGTGAGGTCAAAGCCCTTTGTTGCACCCTGACTCACCTTTTCCTTAAGCTGTTGTAGAATAGGATCCTCGAATTATTTTTCTTTCACCTCCATTACTAATGAAGACGTTACTGTATTATGTACAATAACCCCTTCCTTTAGAGTTTTAAGAAGGCGAACTCCCAAACTATCTAGTTGACGTAGATCCTCAGCTACCTCTTGACTAATCATGGCCTGATCACCAGTAATCATAACTGCCTTATGACTCAGAGCATCAACTACCACATTTGCCTTCCTTGGATGGTATAATATATCAACGTCAAAACATTTATTAGTTCTAGCTATCTATGCTATCTCAAATTTAAATCCTTCTTCTTCAAAATATATTGCAGGCTCTTATGATCAGTATATATATCAACGTGAACTCCATACAAATATTGGTGCCAGATTTTCAAAGAAAATACAATTGCTAGCTCAAAAGCATGAGTCAGGTAATTCTTCTCATGTGGTTGTAGCTGTCTGGATGCATAAGCAACTAACCTACTGTGTTGTGTTAGCACACACCCTAAGCCAACTCCTGAAGAAGCACAATATATTGCATACCCCTCGGTGCCTTCTAGAAGTACTAGCACAGGTGCAGAAGTTAGCTTATTTTTTAGTTCCTGGAAGCTCCTTTCACATGCATAATTCCATTGAAACTTGGTTACCTTATGTGTCAACTTTGTTAGAGGCGCAGAAATGGAAGAAAAAACTTCAACAAACCTTCTATAATAACCTGCCAAACCTAGGAAGCTCTGAACTTCTGTGGGCATCGTTAGCCTTGGCCAATATTTCATAGCATCTATCATTTCTGAATCAACTCTTATTCCCTCCTCAGACACATTATGACATAAGAATCCCACTAATTTTAGCCAAAATTCACATTTAGAAAACTTGGCATGCAAGTGTCGATCACGAAGAACCTGTAACACTTGTCTTAAGTGATTTGCGTGGTCCTCTTCTGACACAAACATATCCAAGAATGGGTTAAATACCCTGTTCATCAGATCCATAAAACAGCTGGGGGATTTGTTAGCCCAAATTATATAACAAGAAATTCAAAGTGACCGTACCATGTTCTGAAAGCACTCTTAGGTATATCTTCCTCCTTCACCTTCACTTCATGATACCCCTATCTCAGATCAATTTTCAAAAAGCATTTGGCACCCTGTAACTGATAAAATAAATCATCAATATTGGGGAGGATATATTTATTCTTAATTATCACCCTATTCAATTGTCAATAATCGATACATATTCTCAAGCTGCCATCCTATTTGCGTACAAATAACACTGGTGTACCCTAATGAGACACACTAGGTCTTATAAAACCCTTATCCAATAAGTCTTTCAATTGCTTTTTTAACTCATGCAACTCTTCCGGGGCCATTCTATATGGAGGAATAGAAATAGGTTGATTGCCATGAAATAAGTCAATACCAAAATCTATTTCTCATTCAGGAGGAAAGCCTTGAAGCTCATCAGGGAACACACCAACAAATTCATTCACTACTGGGACTGGTTGAAGAGTTGGCAATTTTGTCTCCATATCCCTTACTCTAACTAAATGACATATATACCCCTTAGATATTATCTTTCTAGTCTTAAGATAAGAGATAAACTTCCCCTTTGGTGCCCCAACATTACCTTCCCATTCAAGAACTGCCTCATTTTGAAAGTGGAAGTATACTTTCTTAGTTTGGCAATCCATAGTGGCATAGCAAGAAGATAACCAATCGATACCCATTATAACATCAAATTCCATCATTTCTAACTAAATAAGGTCAATAAATGTGTCGCGGTCACAAAATGTTACTACACAGCCATAATAAACCCTTCTAGCCATAATAGATTCACCGGTTGGTGTGGACACTTTAAATGGTTTACTCAATAATTTAGGTGTTCTCTTAAGCTTACCATCAACTAGTAGGGTAATGTATGATAGTGTAGAACTAGGGTCAATTAATGTATATACATTATGTGAAAAGATGGACAATATACTTGTGACCACATTGGGTGAAGCTTCCAAATTTTGCTGACTCCCCAGAGCATAAGTGCGATTCTGGACCACGCTACAGCTAGTTGCTCCTCTAAGACCTCTACCACGACCTATAGGTGCTTGTTGAACCCTACCTAATGGAGGAAATATGAATGACAATGCAACAGCTAACCCAGTAGATTGTGTCCTCCTTGGGCAAGCTCTAATCATGTGCCCTGGCGCACCACACCAATAACAAACATTCGTCCCAACACGACATATAGCCGGATGACTTCTTCCACACTATTTACAAAGATACCTAGGAGTCATTGGCTAGCCTTCTGATCCTTCTGTTGTCCATGTACCTTGTCCCTCACCTCATTGACCAAACTGATTATTTCTAAACCCTTGAATTTGTGGTGGAGCACTAGCTGTAGAATAGGAGAATGATGGCCTAGGTGGTCTATTAAAAAACTGAGGCCTAATCTCACCTTGGGATGGTGTAAACTAGCTTGAAGACCTGGTCCTCTTAGACTGAACCCTTTCTAACTCCTGTGTGCTTCTCCTTTGCCTTTGATCCTCCAATTTCTATGCAAAAGCTTGCATTCTCGCTATATCCATGTCTTTATTCAATGAAGCAATAGTACAGTCTCTGACCAGATATGTATCTAATCTATCCACATATTGATGAACTCTATATGCCATAGTAGCAACTACATTAGGAGTATACCTGGATAGGGAATTAAATTGGCGGCTATACTCCCTCACGCTCATATTCCCCTAGTGGAGATTCAAGAACTGATCTAGATGGGCCTCTTGAATCTTTAATGTCAAGTAATGGTCAAGAAATGCCTCTTTTAACTCCTTCCAAGTGGTTGGGAGAGCATCTATATCTTTGGATTGCTTCCAAGCTTCATACCACAACATAGCTACACCCTTCAACCTGTATACCGCTAACTCAACTGCTTCTGTACCACTTGTATGAATAACATATAAAGTGCGCTGAATCTGATCAATAAAGTCTTGGGGATCTTCAGTAGGATCTGACCTAGTGAAGGCTGGAGGGTCCAAATTAACAAAGTCATGTATCCTCATGCCAGATTCACTATTTGCACCACCTACACCCATAATTGGACCTTCCTATCTTTGGCCTTAGCCAATAACTATACGAGTTAATAGTTGAACTGCATTTCTCAAATCCTACACTATAGCAGCGATAGGTGGTTATGGGGGAATTTCACTATCTTAGGTTCATCAGGAGCTGGAGGATTTAGAGATGTCCATGAGAGAGACTTATCTTGAGCCTCATTTCATTGTCTCATACGACTGGGTGAACCATCCACCACTTCTACTGCCTTTCCATTACCTTTGTTCTTCCTGGTTTCTGGTATACTTGCTCGCTGTACAAAATAATTTAGGAGTTAGACATAATTCACCTAGCTTTATGGCATGATCTAAAGAATGAAAGGAAAGTAACAAGTCCTAAATGCAACGTAGCCTCCTACTTATAAATATGGTGCACAACACATCAATAAATAAGACTCTACATTGACACAGCTTTGTAGACTCCGTAGGATGACTCTCTCTGATACCATTTCTGTCACGCCCTAAAGTCCGTAGGATGACTCTCTCTGATACCATTTCTGTCACTCCGTAGGATGACTCTCTTTGTAGACTCCGTAGGATGACTCTCTCTGATACCATTTCTACTGCCCTATTGTATACCTATACTGATGAACTTTTTATAAATTTTATAAAGGATTTCTATATTTAACATGCCTTTATGCAAGTAAATAGTGATACAATCTAGAAGAAAATGTATGTAACTAGGCCATTGGGGCCATGGTGTTGAAAGTACGAGACATGATCATACTTTAATTTACATAGCCTACAAAGCCTCTAGATATGAGAAAATATCTGATAAGGGTCGGGACAGGCCTCGCCTCGATTAACTATACAATACAAACATATAAGCTTTAGATATACACAAAGCTCCGAAACAACCTGGAGCTTGGTAACAGCAGCTAGATGTCCTGGACTCTACTGGGGAGATCTACTAGCACCTGTACTTGGAGCATGAAATGCAGGTTCCCATGAGGGACATCAGATAATGTAATGAGTATGAAAGGCATAAAATACTGTATATGAAGTAACAACTTTAAATGAAATTATGCATTGTGTGAAATAAGTGACCACCTTTGGATATACTTTGGAATCCTATACTTTATGTTCTTTATATTACTTTACCTTTACTATATAATTTGTGCACATCATGTAATACATATGACCAGCTACTCAGTGGTAAAACTATATCAGGATCGTCCCTGGCTAGGTTCTTTCTTAACCCCTTGAGCTACCACCGGTGATAGGATCGTCCCTGGCTAGCTAATTCTTCCACCCCTCAAGCTATCACCCATCAAAATAATATACTTTATCTTTCAATTACCTTTGAGATGATTCTTTTGGTGGTCACAATATTGGAGCTTTAAGGTTGTATATACAACATATGACGTATAGATAATCATACAAGACAAGATGGCAATGAAGAGAGTATGTTACATAACTAATGTAATGTGTATGAGATAAAACAACTCGTGAACTTTACTTAGCAACTAGAATTCATGTGACTTGGTATCCATGTATGGATGTAGATTGAAGCTGATTATGTATGGAAACATATGAACATGTAAAGAAAAAAGGAGACACAATTGATTATTGTGTCGGAGTTGGTAAATGCCTTATTGTACCAAGGAGAACTCTATGTTTCATGCCAAATGATACAAAATCAAGTAGCCTTACATACCTCGTTGTATGACCTCGTTACTACCTTAGAGTGGCTGATTTTCGCTCAAATATTTTTCTATAGCAAATTAGGCAATAAGACTAATATTAACAGCAACACAACACTTCTAGGCAGTCCAATATCATAAAAAACTAACATCCAGACAGCAAGCTTATAACTATCGCCCCAAAGGCATTCCTTCAATCATGTCACTTATAATCATATTTTCTTGCAACCATTCTTATGTACACATTATACACAACTCATTTCAGACCCTTAACAACCTTACAACAGCCTAAAAAGCATAACACATAACAATCCTACACAACCTACAAATGGACAGCATAACGGTACCACCCTTCGCTACATTTCTTCATCGATAATTCCAACCCTGTTCCAACTCTAACCAAACTATTCCAACAACACTTATACATACAAAAAGTGATAATATAGTCTTATAAAATCACCCAATAAGTCATGAAGGACGTGAGCGAATAGCCTTCCATCCAACAGCTAACAAATTCCAATCAATATTACACTTAAGATAGGACAACAGAACTCATTATTTAAATGAAACTAAAATTAGGGCAGCAATCTTAGGGTAATATTTATAATTCAAACAATGTTAAGAACATCAAATTCTCATTAAAATACAGCCCACAAACCATATAGAAGTCACTAACACAAAAGGCAAGTGTGTAACAATTTTCTGAACACATGTTGTCCATAATTTCCAGCATAACATACTATCATATACTTGTTGATTTTTATGAAGAAACCTTACTAAAACCACAGCTATAATCACTTACCTTTATCTTCAAAGTTGATATCCTCCTTAACAACCCTAAAAGATCCTTTTGGATGCTGCTCAAGGTCAAGCAACATTCAGAGAAAACTTAGAGAATAAAGCTGATTTTGTTTTCTAAGTGGAGAATTATTGGGGAACTGTTTGACCCCTTTTATAAAGCTATTTGGCCGAATTTCTTTTCACCTCTTGACCGACGAAAAATCACATATAATTAGGCTGATTATTCAACATCTAGTTCCCCAAAATTAGGCCTAAATGGGCATTAAATCTAATGGACCTTCACTGCCGATTTTCAGCTTTCTTCTTAGTTGTTCTTTTTTTTTTGCCCAAACAGCCAACTGGTTTGTGTTACACTTGGGCCCTTTTTACATTTTTCTTGGACTAAAAATAAGGTCTATTTATGATTCTAAAATATGAAATAAAATTACACCCTTAAAATGGATTTTATTCATAATCGGACTTGCACAAATTCGATGTTGGGTCTCGTCTCCCTTGAGCTAGCAAATTTAAGCTAATCAAGTGGGTGACTTACCTACTAGATTATTAATTCTTACAAACACCTTAATTCTCTTACTTTCTTTAGGACTATGATATCCTTAATTTAACATAAAACATATATACACTCGACCCTCTTAAGCGTTAGACACCCATATCGCTCATTAACACGAGATTTAAGCACTTTCAAGCTTTGACGTTAATTTGACCAAATCATATCATGATTTATTCACACAACATTAGTACATATAAAAAGTGAAGTGTTACACTAGCCAGGGATGATCCTGATATAGTTTGACCACTGATCAACTGGTCATTTGTGTTACATGTTGTGCACAGATTATATTATAAAGGTAAAGTAATATAAAGAACATAAAATACATGATCCCAAAGTATAACTGAAGGTGATCTCTTATCCTACACTAGTGTATAGTTTCATTTGATTTGTTACTTCATATACAGTAGATCCTGCCTTACATATTCAGTACATTATCTCGTCCTAACGTCCCTTCCGGGGGACCTTTATTTCATGTTACAGGTACAGGTGCTAGTAGATCTCCTCTGTAGGAGTACAGAATATCTAGCTGTTGTTACCAAGTTCTGGGTTGCTTCGGAGCTTTGTGTGTGTCTAAAGCTTATATTTTTGTATTGCACAATTAGTCAAGGCGGGGCCTATCCCAACCCTTATCAGATATTTTTCCTTATCTAGAGGCTTTGTAGACTATGTAAATTAAAGTGTGGACATGTCTCGTACTTTAAATACCGTGGCCCCAACATCCTAGCCATACACATTTTCTTTTGCTTGTTATAACTATTTTTTTTCTTAAAGGCATGTCAAATGTAGAAACTCCTTATAATATATATAGGAAACACATAGTTACAGGTTGGTTCTCTCGGGCCTTATTTGCAATGGGCGCCAGTCCGCCCTAACTGGGCTTGGGGCATGACACTATCTGAGAAAGTTGATTGGTTAAACTCTACCATCAAGAAGCTACCTGAAGCTAAGGACTATCCTTCGGAAGTTGATAAGTCTTACTCTACCATTCAAGAAGCTACTCGAAGTCAAGCGCTGCCTTTTAGAAGTAGATTGGTCAAGCTCTACCTTTAAAGAAGCTTCCCGAAGTTAAGCACTATCCTTTGGAAGTTGATTGGTCAAGCTCTATCATTCAAGAAGCTGCTCGAAGCTAAGAACCGTCCTTCAAAAGTCGATGAGTTATGCTCTACCTTTCAAGAACCTATTTGAAGCTAAACACTATCCTTTTGAAGTTGATTGGTCAAGCTTTGCCTTTCAAGAAGCTACTCGAAGCTAAGCATCATCATGTACAAGTTGATTAGTCAAGCTCTATCATTAAAAAAACTACCCAAAGATAAGCATCGTCTTTGAAAGTTGATCGATTAAACTCTACCTTCCAAGAAGTTACCCGAGGAACAACACAGTCCTTTGGAAGTTGATTGGTCAAAGCCTACCTTTCAAAAGGCCACACAGGATCAAGCACTGTCTTTAAACGTTGGATGGGCTAAGCATATCCCTCCTAAACAGATATGATGTCTTACCTCTCTCTTGTATTTTTTTTTAATTTATAAATCTCTATACTTGTGAACTTACCATTTTATTTAGTTGTATTAGAAATTGCAGGTATCACATGCTTAAAAGCAAAAGACGATTTGAAAGGCCTCTCATTTCTTAAACATAATTCTTTATTCCTACAATTACTTTGACATAAATCATTTTCTACTCTATCTTGACACATTATTTATATCGCATTACTCCTTAATCTTCCCAATTCAAGCTATTATCATTCCTACTTCAAGTCCTGCACCATTATTTTTATCTTTAGGAATTTCATTCATTCCTAAATCTAGAACTACACATGGCTTGATTCTCGTAAACCAAAGATATGTAGGGGACTTGAAATCAAAGTCTCGGCTGTAATATTTTTACAACCTCATTTTGTTCTATTTGGACCCTTCGGTAATATTTTTTGGTTGGATAAAATTGGCTAATCCGTCAACTTTCTTTACTCGCCAATTCATCCTTCATTCCCGAGCAAAGAAGGAGTAGTTGTTAATACCCAATTTTGACCACCTTAATCTTTTTTTTATATTATTCGACTATTTAAGCATTTAAAGAAATTTATATTTTTATTATATGTATAAGTTCATATTTTAATTTTTACCCAAAAAATTATATATTTTTTCATTCATAATTTACAAAATATTATTATTATTATTATTATTATTATTATTATTATTTATTCACTTTTGACATTTATTTTTATGTTATTTTATAAACGTTTGAATGAGAAAATTTTATAAGCTATTAATTTATCGTAAATAACATCGGTCTATTTTTTAATACAATAAATATAAGTAACGATTTAATAAAATTTACTATGTAGTAATTTAATAGTTGTTTATATTATGTATTTTGATAAAATTTTATTTAGCCTCAACTATATTCGAATTTCAAACTTTGTGAAATCTTTGCTTATTTGGTAAAGTCCTTCACAATCTTTCTCCTTTCTTGTAAAAAATTTTATTTTATTCAAAATAATCCCAAATTAATGTTCCTTTATTGGTATTCCTCCTTGTATCACGTCCCCCCCCCTCCAAAAAAAAAGAGAAAAAATCACTCTCCAAAATTATTTTTGCTCCACTCTCCCAATATGCTTTATTCCCATCTTTTTGCTCCTTCTCCCAACGTTCTATTACCCTTTTTTTTCATTATTGTAAAATTTTATTTTTTACTCTGTTACATGAATTTTTCAAAAAATCACTCATTAAAAGATTTTCTTTCCTTTTCTTCTTCTCAGTGCAATGTTTCTTTTCTCTTTCTTATTCAAATATCCAGAATTTTTTTTATTCAGGGACATAGAAGAAAGATAGAGGAAAATATTACTCTTCAGAAAAAGAAATTCTCTCACTTTTCTTCTTATTCTCAAGGAAATCAACCTATCAAGAGGACCCATGAAAGTTGACTAAAATCATCTCGTTAGTGGTCGTCATTTGAGGCACTAGTCGGTATTCAAGACATGTTGAAATTTTAACAATTGAATTTTTACCGTATTACAATAAATATTTCTTTTTCAAAATATAAAAATATAGATATTCCTTTATCACTGAAATACTATCTAATCTCATCTATATGTATATGTTAATTTTGTAGGCTGAATAAAGTTAGCATGAATAGTTTGTGATTTATGTGTTATATTTAGTACTTCCTTTGATATTATATATATTGTTGTGTTTTGTCATCTATATTGACTTCTTATTGCTTTGTTTGTGCATTTGAAGGCATGTGATTTAATTTTGTTCATTTTACAATAAAATTTTAATGTTCCATGCTACTTAGGAAATTTTTGTCAATTTTAAGATGGAGTAACACTTTATATATATATATATATATATATATATACTTTTTCACTAGTTTCACTAATAATTCTAGAGTTAAATTAGACCCACCACCTTCATCAAGTTTCAAGAATCAGTGTTTGAGTAAAAGCTAGAGACAAACTTTGTAGTAAGTATGTAACCACTTGGTTTTAATTTTACCAAGTCAATTTAGCCATTAATGCACTATCTTAGTCTAAATTTCAGTCCGTAAGTTTTATACTTGCAAAAGAAAAAATGAAATTTGTGAGTTACTAAAATATTTTTAGACTAAGACTGATCTATAGTTTATCTATTAATAATTTGATATCTAGCAAAGGTATTAATTTATTACAAACTCGTTAGAATTTTTTTTCTCTCCGTTACATGCTTATATTGATCAAGAATTGTCATAACTTTGTTATTTTTTATTCTAGGATTGATAAATATTAAGAATAGACATACTTCACCCCTTTAAATATTTTTATATGTACTACACAACGAGATGAAGTCATCTAGAATTCAACCACAACGAATGGAGGAATCAACACTTAAGTAGAGCTCAAGTGGAGTTGTTACTCCTAGAAGGGCCAGGTACGCTTTTGGACATGATGTAAAGGCAAGCTATAGCTGAATTTTTGTATAAACCACACATATAGCTTTATAAAAATTAAAGCAATCCATTACTCCCTTATTTTTTAAGTTTTATGTGTCACTTCTTTTCAAAAATATAAAAAGATTGGATAACTTTTATTGGAATTCTTTGCACATTCCCATCTTAAAAAGATGTGTTCAATTCTAAAAATATTTCTTACAATCTAAACACCTGAAGTTTTATATCATTTTTTTTAATGTTGAAATATGTATAATTATTTTTGCCTTATCTTAAAGTATCTAGAAAGGTTGATCATAAAAAATTAAAATAAAGGGAATGACACTGCATTGGGTCCTTTTTAGCTTTGCCATATCCTGATCTCAATCTCTCTCTCTCTCTCTCTGTCTCTTTGTCACAGCCCAACCCCGGGGCCATGACTCATGCCAACTAGGCACTTAAACCAACATTAACTCGCAAAACCACAACTTAAAGTCTAAGAATTCTACCGAAATTTTGGCAGAGTTTCCTCTGTTTTATT
>JAOTQJ010020563.1:0-16909 GCA_025642045.1 Solanum sejunctum | reverse complement strand
ATGGCAAGCTTCATGAGTTGTGTGGCCAACCATGGAGACTCCTTCCCATAGTTCTCCCACCAAGTGTAACTCCATGGACCATGTAGCACTACGCGGCCTGTGGAGCCTCCCGTCAAAGTGACGATGACGTTAATTTTTCCCAAGTGTCCCAACTTCCAAATTTTCGACTAAGTATCATCTCAGAGGTACTCTACACAACTCATGGAGTGCCACATTATCAGTGTAACCTCAAGTGAGGTGACATTTTTTTAATTTTTCTCTCCATTTCATTAATGACATTTTCGTAAATTTTATTTATTCTAATGATCTTTTTGGACTTCTAGTGCTGTCTTAACCTCCCCAAAAGACCTAAACCTTATCTCATAAGATCAAGTCATCACTGCTAATTTGAATACACTCTCAAATTATCTCAAAAGCCTCTACCAAAACCCCAATACGAGTTCAAGTAAACTCAAGAACAAGTTTTGGATTCCAAGACCCTATTCCAAACTTCAGTTCTTTCTTAACTCAATTTCAAGAAACTCAAGGTCTAAGGTATGTGGGTTTTACCCATTTGGTCCTTTCACTAATGTTTCCTAACCTTCCTTTTTATCTAAATTTTGTGTTTTTGAGTTGCTTACTTATGGGTATTTCTTATTATGAGTTTGGGTTATAAACTATGTTGGGGTTTCATAAACTAATGACTATTTAAGCATGTTATGAAATATGAATCTAAGATCCATTATGTAATTTGATGAGGGGCTTTGATGAATCTTACCTGAGGGTGTTACCTAGAGTTGGTAGGTAGTATTACATTGACTTTTCTCATATAATTTCACTCATGAATTGTATGATTTTGAACTAACATTGCACACCCACCAAGTATTTGATAAAATGTCCGATAATGGATTCTTCATCCATTGATGTGATGAAAGGGATGTCTATACATGTTATTTTCATGAGTGATACTTATAGTGTTGCAAGTTGACCATAACCAAATTGAGGGTCGATACCTCAATCACCTTTGGTGGGAGGTGGTAAACACATTAACCAAATTAAGTGTTTAATACCTCAATCACCTCCAAGGGGTGGTTCACCTTGGATTCCAAGTACTAAGTTGCTTGGTCTATGATGATGGTCTCTTTCTACACATGTAATATGTTTTTACTTTATACATGTTATATTGTTATGATGCTATCCATTGTTTATGATTATGCATTTTCCCTATGTTTCCTATCTATTGTTGCATTATATCCTACATACTTGGTATATTAAAATGTACTAACACATACTCTATTTTTACATGATATTACCATGTAGGGACTGGAGCTCCACTTTACCATTTTCTTCCTCCTTATGGCTAGTACTATCTCCCAAAGCAAGTTGGTAACTCCTCAACTCCTAGGACATGCTTCTTTGAATGTATACTCTGTATTGACTCTTACTATACTAAAAACTTATGACTATGAGGGTGAGCCTGGAGATTGTCGTGGCCCGCGCTCCTATCTACGTATTAGAGGTATTATTGGAACATTATGATGTACTAATGCTATACTTTGTCCTTCTATGTATCTATGGTATCAACTATGTCCCTTAGCCCCATTTTTCCCTTTTTACTATCTCTTGATGTTGTATAATTGGTTCCGAGACCAACGATGTGTTATGATATGCTAAGAGGCTTATTTGGTATCCCTTTGGGTTTCCCATTCATCATGTCACGTCTAGGCCGTAGGTCCGAGTCATGACATGTACTATGTAAAAGATTTTAAAGTACAATCTTCCCAGTATATCTCAAATTTGTGACAAGGGGAATGAGGTGAAGTTCTTATCCGATAAGTGTATTGTAACTAACTTGATGACTAAATAACTGATCCTCACAGCCAAGAGGAGTAGAAATATGTATGTGGCTGATCTCAGAACTACCAAGGAAGATAATCTTACTGGTCTCAAATTTTAGGATGAATCAGGCGATCTGTGGCATAAAAGATTGGATCATGTTAATCCATCTCTGCTAAATGAACTAATTCCAACGGATCTAGTTCGAGGACTGCCAAAGATCAACTTCAGTAATATCAAAGTATGTGTAACTTGTGAAAAAAGGAAGCACTTCAGTAATGTCAAAGTATGTGTAGCTTGTGCAAAAAGGAAGCAATCGAGGAGCTCATTCAATACACAAATAAGGTCAGTATTTCCAGGCCTATTGAACTTTCTCATATTGGTCTATGTGGTCCAGTTAAGGTGCAAAGTCGTGGTTGCAAGAAGTATATTTTGGTGGTCGTTGATGACTATTCGAGATACACCTGGGTGAAGTTTTTGAGGACCAAAGATAAAGCCACTGAGTTACTAATAGCTCTCATCCAGCAAGTTCAAAATTAGTTTGGAAGTAGGGTAGCAAGGATCAGGTCTAATAATGGAATAAAGTTTGAAAATTCCAAGATTGATGTTTTTTGTGTCAATGAAGGAATCCACCAAAATGTTTCAGCTCCTACGACTTCTCAACAAAATAGAGTGGTGGAAAGGATAAATAGAACCCTAGTGGAAATTGAAAGAAAGATGTTGATTGAGTCTAGTCTTGCCAAGAATTTTTTGGATGAAGCTACCAACACTACTTGATATATGACAAACGAATGTCTGATCAAGTCTCTATAAATAAAACCCCTAATGAACTATTATTTAGAAGGAAATCTAGGATCAGTCATCAGCGAGCCTTTGGGTGTAAGTCCATTATGGTCATTAATGGCAAGAAAGATATTGGAAAGTTTTACCCAAAAAATGATGAAGGTGTTTTTGTTGGGTACTCAAATAATAGGAAATCCTATAGAGTATTCAACAAAAGGATCCTCTGTGTTGAAGAAAGTGTGCATGTTATCTTTGATGAATCTGGAAATCTTGAGAACCTGGTGATAAGGATGATCATGATCTAGAAGAATTCTTTCAACTTCAAAGAAATAGGCCGATCAATGATCCCTCAACTGAGAGTCCTTCTCACAATGAAGATATGAATGAAAGTGGAGATGCAAATAGGGAGCATACATAGGGACCTGCTATGTCAACTAGAGAACCTGAAGAAAGTGATGATGAACATGATCAAGAAATGGACAATGCTCAACCTAATGAAGAAGATAGTTATGATGTAACAGGTAGCCAGAGTCAACCTGCAGGAGGGGTGTTCAAATGGAAGCATCAGTCATCTCATCCAATGGATAATTTTGTCTCTCCCGTGGACTTTGGAATACAAACCAGGTCCAAAACCAGGAATCTCATGTAATTTGGAGCATTTATTTTCTCTATATAACTCAAGATTATCAAGGAAGCTCTCAAGGATGCAAATTAGGTGAATTCCATGCAAAAGGTGTTACTTCAATTTGAGAGAAGTAAAGTTTGGCATCTCCCAAGGCCATCTGTAAGATCTGTGATAGGGACCAGATAGGTGTTCAAAAACAAGCTAGATGAAAATGGAACCATTACAAGGAACAAGTCCAGACTTATTGTTAAAGTATTCAATCAAGAAGAAAGCATTGATAATGATGAAACATATGCTCCAGTAGCCAGGATGGAAGCCATTAGAATTTTTATTACTTTTGCTACCTTCATGGAGTTCAAATTATTTCAAATGGATATAAAGAGTTCCTTTCTCAGTGAATATCATAAGGAGGAGGTCTTCGTGAGGCACTAGGCTTTGAGAATGTAGAATTTCCAAACCATGTGATGAAATTAGACAAGGCTCTTTATGGCTTGAAACAAGCTTCAACAACTTGGTATTTGAAACTATGTGGTTTCCTACTAAGTTATAGATAGAAGAGAGAAAAAATATATAATACTCTATTTTTGAAAACTAGAGTAATGAATTTGCTGATCATACAAGTGTGCGTTGATGATATTATTCTTTTGTGCCACGACCAACTGTCTCTATCAAAAATTTAGGGACATGATGTGCAGTTCATTTGAGATGAGCATGATGGGTGAGCTCAGTTTCTTCCTTGGATTACAAATCAAGAAGACTCAAACTGGTACTTTCATTAGTCAAAAAAAGTACATTAGCGATTTCCTTAAAAAGTATCAGATGATGGATGCCAAACCTATTGATACTCTTGTAGGGACTAGTTCAAAATTGGATGCTGATGAACCTAAGGTGAATAAGACCATGTATAGTGGGATTATTGGGTCACTACTATATTTGATAGACAGAAAACCAGATATAGTTTTCAATGTAGCTGTATATGCTAGATTTCAAGCTTGCCCAGAGGAATCTCATTTGAATGCCACAAAGATGATCTTGAGATATCTCAATTTGGCTGAAATCTTGGCCTTATTCTACCACACTAGAGACTCTTTTGAATTGGTAGGATATGCAGATGCAGATTTTGCCAATGTCATGACCTAAGCATTGGACCTAGACATGATCGACGAATAGGGAACCCAAACAAGATCATAGCATATCATTACAGATCCTTGGTCGCGGAAATAATTAAATGACATATAAAGAATGGAAATAAGGGGAAAAGGGACTAAGGAATAACTTGTCATAATATAGAGTCAAGGGAAAATAGAATCAACTCATAGCATAAATTCATTATTTTATCCAACAATATGACTACTACGTAGATAATGGTGGGGGCCAAGACATACAATAGGGGTCACCCTCATAATCATAAGTACATGCTAAAGTAAAGAGAATCCTAATACATAATGTAAGAGAATAGTCCTTGTCCCCGGAGTGGAGGATTCACCAAAGGCTAACTTGAAAAATCCATCTAGCTACAACAAGAATCAATAGGAGCTCTGATTCCTACATGGTAACATCATGTAGGCATAGAGTATGCATTAGTACGTTTGAATATACTAAGTATGTGAGATGCAATGCAACAGCAGATAGGCATCATAATCCAAAATGCATAACGACAGGCAATAGGCATAATATAGCAATATAACATGTATGATCAATGCATAAGTAAAATATGCTTAAGTAAATCATGCTCATATAAAATTTCATATGTGAAGATGAGACTAAGCTAGCTCTCCAAGGTAAAAACCCATCGGTAGGTTGGTGATTATCGCACCAATCACCCTACTGAATGAGAAATAAACCCCTCATTTAGGTTGGTGATGATCGCACCCATCACCCCAGTGAATGAGTATAAACCCCCATCCGATTGGTGATGATCAAAACCCATCACCCTAGTGAATGAGTATAAACCACCATGTGGTTAGTTATGATCGCACCCATTACCCTAGTGAATTAGTATAAACCTCATACGGTTACCCAACACTTTTTCCCCGGGTTAGGCATGGTCTATGCAACACTTTATATAGGATTCATCATAAGCTCTAATGTAATACCTCATATAGGGATAATCATGTTCATAAGCTCATTTCATCATCATCATCATATCATATCTCATGCTTTGGACCTTTAATTCCTCAAGAAACCGTAACCGTACATTTTATCAAACACCTTAGGTGTGTGTACTGGGGGTAAAAGTGCATGCAATTTATAGATGAAATCATACAAGAAAATCAGTGGTAAAACCTTTAATCAACACCTTGCAACACCCTTAAGACATTTACGTCAAAACCCCTTATCAATCCCAACATTAGAACCTAGATTTGAAGCTCAAAACATGCTAAAATAACCATAAATTTCTCAATATTCAAGACCCACATGTAAAAGCAACTTTAAATCATGCAATATTAAGTAAAAGAGGATTTAGGCACCATGGGTGAAAGAACCCAATACAACACCACATACCTTAGCTTTTGTGAAGTTCTTGAAAAAGACTTTAATGGAGATTTAAAGATTGAGTGAGATCCTTGAAGAAATCCTTTGAGATTGGTCTTGAGTTTAGGACTTGAATTTAGGGTGAAATATGAGTCTAAATGTGTGACTAAGTTTGGAGAATGTTTAGGATGATATGAGGGTAAAATAAGGCTAAGTATATGTATTTCCAAGTGTGGGAACCTTTAGGCCCAAGACTTACATGTCTTGGACCAAAAAAAATGAAAATAGGCACCAAAAATACAGGCCTGCATCACAGAGGCGATGCAAAACCCCCACTACAATCAGTATTTTTTTGTACGAATGAGTTTTATGAAAATGGGCATAAATCCTTCATCCAAACTTAGAATAAGGTGAAACAAAGTGCGTTGGAAAGATAATTCAAAGGGTTTTCAATTACATTGTGGGCTACCTAGTTCTTTGTGTGCTAGGAGATATGCCCCTTTGATACGGCTGCTCTAAAATTTGGGTTAGACCCATTTCCCACTCAATTTAACCCCCTAAACAAGAATATAAAGTTGGATTTTTGAAATAACAAACGGATTTTTGTATATATGGAAAACAAGATTCCGGGCACTTCCGATGCACGTTTTCGAGGCATTTTTTGGGGTCGTTTTAATATCTCCCCCTTGGGAACTTTCATTCCCGAATGTAGAAGATACATAAAAGAAAAGTGTAATCATGAACATATCATCCCCAATTTAAATGCAAGATGATATTTAAACTACCATTTTCAAAATCTCAGCATAAGTATAAAATCATCATAAACTTGCCAACTTAAACATGGATGCATATGAATGACATAGGGGCTGAAATGCAAGACTTAAAATCATAAAAACGAATTTATGTGTTATCATAAGCTTGAATAGAATGAAAGAGATATAGAGGTTGCTCCTCCATGCCCACTTCGTCTCCCGAGAGACACATACGAATAGACGGCTCTTCCCGAAGGGACTTGAAGAACACTACATCATTATCAATCAACTTCTCCACTCATCCATCTAACACCTCCATTGGGACCTTCTCTTAAACCAATTTACCCTCCTTAACACCCACAACCTCAATGTGATCTATAATACTAAAGTCACCAAGACATCGCATCCACCTAGAAGCATAAAGAACCGGACAAACCATATCTATATCCATAGGCAATTCCCAAACTTATGCAACCTTACCAACCTCTCTCTACACTCTATAAGGACTCACAAACCTCAACTCAATTATCAATCTTAAATAAGCCTAACCCACTTGGTACCATAGCCATCATCACCCCCTTGGGAGTCACCCTACACTCTATCATTCTCTCACCCAAAACTTTCAACTCTAATAAGGTGGAAATCAGGGCCTTACCTAATCTAGTCCTCTTATCCCAAGAAGATTTGCAACCATTAAGAACCCTATACTACCATTCTCAACTTCTTTCAACCTGACTCCCTATCTAGCCGACTGATGGAATCTACTAGGCATCTCATTACCACCATTATCCACACACTCTAGGCTATCTAGAGCACTAACCACAACACTAGCCTTACCAGAAAAGCCAATGAACACTTATACCATAATCCCTAAGGAATTCTGACAACCATCTTGCTATCCACAATGCACACCTATCATATTTAGCAAATAATCTCTCATCCTCCAAGACTTGCAACTATACCCCCAAATAATTCACAAACTCCAAACAAATCAATACATCATCATAGGACTACCACAAACATAGCAACGTAGGGTTTTAAGACCCTAATCCTGAAACCCATAAACACAATCGATGCATAAGCCAACCAAACTACTCCACCAATATTCAAAATGCTCACTCCTAGTTCGAAAAAGACACTTAGGGATATCACCTACCCTCATCCTCACTTATAGACAAAACTCGAAACAAAGATCAAGCTTAGAGAAGTGGCTAACCCATCGTAGTTGACTAAATAGATTTACCATCCTTACCCATCATATTACAACCTTACGGGTTCTACACTCATTAGCAACATGCTATGCAAGTAGCCCAAACTAACCCAAAACCCTCAACGCAACAAGTTAAGGCGTCATCCCATAAGAATACTCATATTATACAAGTACATACTTTCAAAGAGGCAATAGCAATTTTTCCAAATCATTTCAATGTGCAATTGGGTTTAAAAGGCAAACATCACTCATAGCAACTCATACTTAGGCTCAAATGCCAAAATCATAATTTCATAGTCATAATACTCATGCATAGGAATGGCCAATTTCATATACAAAATGGTACAAACACCCAAAATGCTTAAAGAGCCAAAATCAAAGATATATACTTGATCACAATATTGTCATAACCAATATTTTATCAAAATCATATCATAAAATGAAATTGGGCTTATGCATAATATAATCTGTGTACATGAACGCATATGCTATGAACAATGTGGAAATGACATAGATAATTAAGACTCCACTGAAAATCAATATTTATATTACAAAGTTGAAGTGAAAACTTAATTAATTCCATATTTAAATCCATAGTGTGATCTCTCATGCATAAATGATTCAAAAAGGGAACATGCATACTTATATCTTCATAAACCCAAAGTAAATCCCCATATAATGGTTTAAGTCACATTAAAATCATCAAATAAACATGACCCATGCACTAATAGAATTTTAGGAATCATAATATTCAAATCCCACATTAAAATAAGTAAAATCCATGTAGGTTTTCTTGAAAATAAATTTTTGAAAAGGGCTTAACTTCAAACGTGCATAATCGTAGATGATTTCATGAATTCATAATATACTTGATATCCTATATTCATCATTAAGTCACTTGACTTGTAAAACATGTACATATCCTTGAGAATTCTTAACTTGGCATTTCATCAAACACTTGGTGGGCACATATGAGTACATGTTCAAATCATGCAAAATGCAAGAGTATAGATCATGAAATAGTGAAATCAATGCATCTTAAAATCATATAAATCAACCCACAAATATCATGGTAAAACCCCATCATGGGTAACTTGTAAATCATACCAAAATTTCCCAATATTTCATAGATTTCATAGCTTGAATCATATATAATCTCAATAGACAAAGATCACTTCATAGTATAAGCTCAAAATAGATATTTATGCATAATCATTGATATTTGACAAAACCCCAATGTAATTCATGCTCATATTTCATAATAATAGAAACCTATAAGAAATACATCTTGAAATAATAGAAACCTATAAGAAATACATCTTGAAAGGAAAATGGCCTTCATGGGTGAAAAGAGCCTATGAATGAAACCCACAAACATATGAATCCTACTAGCACCAAGGGATAACACAAGAAATAACAACTCTTGGACCTATTAAATCACCCTACTCAAAACATAGGTCACAACATGGCCTTACCTAGGGTCAACTAAGTCATAGCAGTAACAATAGAAGAGAACCTACTCACAATACCCAGCAATAGCCTACTAAACCCAAGAGGCTTCTAATATCCGGTGAAGTGTAAGGTCTAAGCTAATCTCTAATCACCTTCGTCTTACTAAGGTCCACCATAATACCATCACCTGGAACCATACATACTAGGAAGGCAACTTCTTATCACCAAGGTTCCCATCTCTCCTACTAGCACCCAACCTTCTTCCCTAAACTTATAATACTACACTCAAAGGATTTACATCCACTACCTCACTAGGGAATGAACCACATCACCATCACCAAAACTACCATAAACCTATTAGGGTAAGGAGTAAAGATCTTACTCATGAGACTTATCGGCATACTAGTCGAACCAAAAGACACTACCCCAACTTCAAACATCGAAGAGGGACAATTAAATACCTCATCCATCACCGACGACAATTTTATAAACAACCAACTTAGATTTAACACCTCCAATCCTCACAAGATGAAAAATGCAACCCCTTAGAGACCAATTGTACCTTAAGTCAAGAATGGACCTCCCTCCCTTAATACCACTTGACAACCTCCCGCTCAAAGACGAGTTCATTAAGGAGTCCGATTCTAACTCTATGAGTCCCACCATTTATGGAGACACAACATTCATGTAACCATTCCATCCCAAGTACCACATCAAAATCCACCACATCGAATCCAACAAGCCACAAAGCAAGACCTATTACAATAGAACCAAGATCAATATCTATGAACCTCCTAGCAACAACATACCCAACCAAGAGAATAGACACCGAGGATCCACACAACCACTTGGGCGCACAAGAAGCCCCACCATCAACCAAAAGAATAGAGAAGAATTAGTGAATCTCGGATCCATCAAAATCAAAACCTTCTACTTACCTTCCTTCACCTTCCTCTTTGAAGTAGTATGATCAACTAAATGAGCAAAGAACATTTGTTAGAGGGGAAAGCCCTATCTCGCTTCTAAGGCACGACATAGACCATGAAGAAGGGAAATATTTCCTAAAATGTCTCATAGCCCCCTACTCATAGTTATGGTGCACAATACAACCATAAATAAGACTCTAATCGACACAGTGTATTAGACTCCGAGGATCTATCAACCTAGTGCTCTGATACCATCATTGTCACGACCCAAGCCTAGTGCCAAGACGTGACTGGCAAATGAGGAACTTAAAGGAACACCAAACAAGCCTCATAACATATCATTATACATCCTTGGTCATGGAAATAATTAAATAACATACAAAGAATGGAAATAAAGGAAAAAGGGACTAAGGGAGAACTTGTCATAACATAGAGTCAAGAGATAATAAAATCAACTCATAGCATAAATACATTATTTTGTCCAATAACACCTCTACTACATAGATAATGGAGGGGGACAAGACATACAACTGGGCTTACCCTCATAATCATAAGTACATGCTAATGAAAAGAGAATCTTAATACATAATGTAAGAGAATAGTCCTTGTCCCCGGAATGGAAAACACACCAAAGGCTAACTTGAAAAAGCCATCTAGCCACAAGAAGAATCAATAGGAGCTCTGATTCCTAAATGATAAAATAATATAGGCATAGAATATGCATTAATATGTTTGAATGTACTAAGTATGTGGGATGCAATGCAACAATAGTTAGGCATCATAATCCAAAATGCATAACGATCGGCAACAAGCATAATAGAACAATATGACATGTATAATCAGTGCATAAATCCTTCATCCAAACTCAGAATGAGGTGAAACAAAGTGCTTTGGAAATATAATTCAAAGCAATTTCAATTTATATGTAATGGGACACCTAGTGCTTTGTGTGATAAGATATATGCCCCTTCAAAGTTGACCCTCCTAGATATCGTATTTTATGATTTTTTGATTTTGATGTGATTGCTCTAAAATTAGGGTTAGACCCATTTTCCACTCCATTTGACCCCCTAAACAAGAATATGAAGTTGGATTTTTTAAATAACAAATGAATTTTTAGATATTTGGAAAAAATGATTTTGGGCAATTTCGAGGCACATTTTCGGGCACTTTTTGGGTCATTTCAGCTGGGTACCTGGTTGATGGCACGAGAACCTCTGGAATTTCATATTTCCTTGATCTTATCTAATCTACCGGGGTAGCAAGAACCAAAATTTGGTTGCCTTGTCTACTGTTGAGGTTGAATATATTGTTGTTGCAGCTTGTTGCTCACAATTTATTTGGATCAAAAAATAGCTCAAGGAATTTGGAGTTTTGACAGATACAATACCCTTGATGTGTGACAATACCAATGTATTAAACATGGCCAAAAATCCTATCCTAGCATAAGAAAACAAAGCATATCAATGTGAGACATCACTTTCTCAGGGACCAGGTTGAGAAAGGAAATATTTGCATGACGTTTTGCAGCACTGAGGATCAAATTGCAGACATTTTCATCAAGCCACTTGGTAGGGACTAGTTTGAGCATAACAAAATACGACTAGGCTTAATCAAATAGAAGCAATCGGAGCCTCTATGATAGTGATGGTTTCCTTTTCCTTATCCTTAGCTAAAACTCCTATGTAGATATCTGAGTATTTATTCACAACATGTCAAATTCTAATTTGTACATTACAGGTTTGCATGATTGACAATCTCATAGGAACTGATGACGTAACTATTGAAAGAGGTTTATTCAACAGTTTGATCTTCAGGGACCTGGTTCCTGATAAGGTTAGTATTCCTTGCATAGCATTGTAGCATCAATGAGATTCTTCAAAATCTATTATGTCTCTCTAGCTTTTCTGAACTAACGTCCTTTATACCCCGTCCCTGAAGTGACACAATCAATCAGGGATTGGATACTACTTTTTCCCCTACTATAAGGTGTCTTGAATCCCTCACCATGTTTATCATATATTTTATTAAACCGCTAAGATTTTTCTCTTTTGCTTCAACATTTCCTTAACTTTTTCCCTTGCTTATTCTCATAACCATGTCTCATTCTTCTCCAATCTCTGAAAAGCAAATGTTGTCAAGTAATGAGACACCCACAAAATGATACTCCTCCATTCACACCCATCCATAATTCTCTCAAACTTGAGGAGTTGCACTCTCTGAGCTACTCTATTTCCCCTTCACCTACTTCCCCAATAACAAAAGAACCATCTCTTCCCATTTGGGTCAGGATTTTCCCCCTGACTCTCCTATTAGAGCACCTAGTTTTACCATTAAAGATTTGTCATCCAATGTTGCTACTGCCTCTGCTGAAGAACAGGGTAATTTATCTCAACCAAGTCCCACCTCTTCTTCTATGTCTGAAAAGCACTTTGATGGAGACTTTCTAATTGAAAAAGGAATAGAGGCCAATATTTTGGCTGAAGGGCCATAATGGGTGGCTAAAGGATTGACAGGACACAAGAAGGATGATCCTTTCACCAGGGAGGAGCCCAGATTGCCTGACTATCAGTTGGTGCTGGCTACTCCCAGGTTTGACCAAACACCTATGAGTGAAGTCATCAAGCCACTTTCGATTGCTAAAACTGTTGAGAATGAAGAAGATGATTCCCCTTTGATCTGGAAACTAAAGAAGGTTTCTCCAAATGTATCATTTGATCCATCTTCCCAGCGGGACTAGGTTATCACTTATAAAGGCCAGGAGAAAGTCAATAAGGATGCTCAAGAGGTCACAAGGACTTATCCCACCAGTGATATTCAAAGAAAGCTTATGAGTGATGCAACAGCAACAAGCAAATACAAGGATACCAAAATGAGAAAATTGAGGAGTACAACTGTGGTGGAGCATGAAGAAGTTCCAAGTGACAAGTTGGTTAATGTAGATGAGGAGGAGGAGGACAGCGTGACTGAGACTGAGGAGGACCTAGTGACTGAGACTGAGGAGGACCTAGCACATCTCAAGTTGTGCACAGAGGTAATGAAGGCCTTATCAAAAGAAACTAAGGGTTCTAATAAAGACAAAGCAAAGAAGAAGGAAGAAGGAGGTCCAAACGGGGTGACCCTATTTCCACTCGGGAACTAGGCTTACACGTGAAGAGGGCCAGGGTAGAGAAGATGTTGAGTAAGGAGGAACAGATGAAGGTCCTAGAAAAATAAAAAGTACTAAGTGGGCTAGTATTCGAGCCTGATGCAATGGAAAAGCCAAGTATGAAGGCCCAAATGATGCAGGGTGTTGCTGAGGAGCCTGATTATATTGAGTTGTCCAGGTTAAAAGAAGAGAATGCACAATAAGATTTGGAGATCAAGTCTCTCACCCAACAGATCCTTCATGCACATTAGGACTCCAATGCTCAAATGATGCTACTTCTTCAGTCCTTTGCTCCCAAACCCTCTGGCTTGTCATATCCCATGTTTCTTTTTTTTTTTACCCCCTTATTTTGTAACCTAGTTTTGGATTATTCTCATCAGTGTTTTGCCTTGAAATGAATGCTTTGATTAATGATATGGATGCTTGTTTTGAATCTATTTCATGGTTATTGTTCTTTGGTTACTATGCCTTTGCTCATTTTCACTATCTCTTGTACCATGAATTCTTTACTTGTGGCTCTTAACTTAGTTTACTGTATATGTTTTTAATGATGCCAAAAGGGGGAAGATAGCTTATTTAGAGGGGCAATTCATTCAGAGGGAACAAGTTAGGGGGACAATGCTTCGAGGGGAATAGATATTTGAATGTTGTCATTATGAAGGGATCTTAGTTTATCATCATCAAAAGGGGGAAAATGTTAAGTAATTGTATTTACGCCTAAAACATTTATTCGAGGACCAGGTCGATGATCAGGCATATATGGAATACAACTGTTAAGGCTATGTTGGTTGGTAAAATGTCACCTTCATTGTACTGAAGGACCAGAGGTCCTTTTGGTGTCATCTCTAGCAGTATAAAGGAGCATATACAAGGAACAAACATAACTTTTGGAAAATAAAAAAGCGAATATTCATCTTATTATGAAAGTTTGCTTTTGGCTCCTATTGAGAAACTCAACATCTACATTCGAGAGACCTGATAGAAGAAGTCTATAGTTTCTTGTTATCTATGGTGTTGTGTAGTATTGTAACATTGTAAGATCACTTTCTAATCTCTATAGGAAAGTCGAACATTGTTTTATGTCTTGGTTTAGAGTTGTAGATCTCTTGGCATGTCAAGGCTTTGAGGTATTTTGGGTTGTAGTCTTGCTTCATCTAGAATGAGAGTGTATGCTACTATTTGTTTTTGTTGCTCAAGTCGTGTAATTAGGTTGCAAGTGGGAATGGTGAGGGACTGATGCAAATAAATTGTTTGTGTTATATTTGACTACTTTGCTCATTCATTTAGTGAATTTTGGGTGTCAAAGATCTTGTTGGACAGGTCGTGGTTGTTCCTCTCTTGATCAAAAAGTTTTTTCAAGTTAAATCGTTCGTGTTCTGTCTTTGTTGTTCATCTTTATTTAGTTTCGTGCTTTTACTGCTTAAAGGGACCTGGTCCCTTATTGCTGTGGATTCATATTTTTTCAACAATTATTTTTGCAAAAGAAAAAAAAGTTAAGTGCTCATGCCCAAGCTACCCATCGATATATCTAGGTAAAATGTCCAAGTAATACGCTTCCTTATGTGGTGCCATTTTTTTTCCAAATACTGCAGTTTATGTTAGTACGCCAAAACCTGCCAATTTGTTGCAAGGAACCATATTCTCTCTGTTGAATGATCGAGAAAATGCCTATTGCAGATTACTTATTCCACCCACATTTTGTTGCTTCAGATGAAGTAATTCTCAGAATAATCTTAACAAATTCCTTCCCTCCTTTCTCCAAAGGGGAGATCAGTGGGAACATCTGAAGTTTGATTCCCTTGAGTAGCTAAGCTAGGGAAACATGGGTGGACAATCATAATTATCTTCTTAGACTTGGAAAATTTGTACCACAATTTGCTTTATGCAAGAGTACAAGAATATTAAGCAGTCATCAACACTTACTGAAGTTTGATCACCAAACAAGTTTATAAATAACAAAAAATCAAAAGAAAATGGAATCCATTTGATAATATATAATTTTTTTTTATAACTTAGTATGATGATAACGTTTCAACCAAAAATTTGACGGGCTTGTCTATATAAATTATCCATTTTGCTTCATTAGGACAAGTTTCTTTCTAATATTAATGAATTTTTCTATTTATGTGTTTGGTAACTAAAGTCAATATCTAATCAAGTCGGTTGTTTTGACATATTTTGAGGTTTAGTATATTTCATGTAGGCTTTAATTATTTTTTAATCCTCTGATGAAGTACTGACACTAATTCTTATGAATTTGCTTATTCATTTTTGTGGATCTACTATAAATAGAGTGTAAAATTCCTCCATTACACTTTATAGATGTCACATATTTTGTTCATGTACCAAAGAGTTGAATCTCCATGTGAGCTCTTATCTCTGGCTTGTGGCTTCTGAGACAACGGATTTGATCAACCAATTTATCACTATTATATGAAAAAATTTTCACCATAATTAGATGTTTTTCAGAAAAAAGTTGAAGATATCTTCTTTGTTTTGGGAGGGGAAAATGATGATTTTCTTGTTTGCTCGTGATGGAAACTCTACTGTAATTCTATTCATAAAAAAATTCACTATTACTCTGTTGTTGGACTGTGAACACCTGAGCTATTTGTTGGATTTTTCTGGTCGTCTGCTACTTGTGATGGTACAGCATGGTTCAATAGTATAAGAAACTCGTCACTCCAATTCATGTTTTCACATGGACCACTTTCAATTCTTACTTTTTGACATATTGAAAAGGCTGATAATAAGAAAGGCCTTGCGTTGACACTCGTTATGTAGCAGATAGATGGAAGTGAAAATGATGAGGTAGATGAAGATATTTGTGGCATAGATGAATAATCTCAAACAGGAAGCGACAAAGATGGCTAGAAATTTTTGGTAAGTGATGTTATTTCATTGTGTGATAAAAGTTTACGAGCATGTGTTTTTAACAGGGAATCTACCCAGTCATTTGTGGTAGAGGTTTCCATATTGGAGCCAAATGGCAAGTGTCAGGAGATAAAATTTAGGTTGCTCTATCTACTTTGACATGGGGATGGGGATAAAACCTCCGAATTCTGTCTAAAACCCTTTATGATTGTATACCATGAGTTAATAGATCTATTATATGAATTTCTTCTTAGGTTTGTTCTACTTCATTGGTATTGGTGTTAAAAGTTTGAACTTATAAGCTGGCAAATTGGTGAAATCTGGACCTGGCAATGCTATTTTTTCCCCTTCCTCCCTAGTTAGGATGGCAAATGGGTGGTTGGGTCAGGTTCAAAATGGGTTGAACAAAAATGGGTTGGTTTTCAACTTGCCAAATTTGTTGCGTGTCAAAATTGGATTGAGCGATAAATGTGATGAGTGGACATGGGTTAATCCATATTATAAATGCAATGTTTTGTAACTTTTCCTTCTAGTCGAATCATTTAGTCACATACCATTTTAGTTAAACTAAGAGAAAGTATACAAAACACAACTAAACTATACCATTTTTTTGAGTTTCACATCTAAAGTATTGAAAATTTGAGAAACACACCTAAACTATCACGTATTAGTTTGATAAACACATCTCAGTGGTGTGTGTAATACACTCTCTCTTTTATTGGAGAAAACCTTGCCACATTCACAAAAATTAAATAAAAATATTAATATTAATTAAAAGTAAAAGATTAAAGTATAAATATTTCTTTTGAAAATATATTATTTTAAAAAATAAAATTTAAAATATTATTC
>JAOTQJ010020552.1:0-16910 GCA_025642045.1 Solanum sejunctum | reverse complement strand
GCATTACTCTATGTATGACATGATTATTAGGTGGCAGGACCGTAGCGGAGACCTTGTCGGCCCGTATTTATGTATATGTATGAATGGATATATATTTGCATTGTTGTCTAGGTTGCTACTGGATTTTCTTTGCAGGTGCAGTTAGTGAATAAAGCAGAGGAAACTCTGCCAAAATTTTGGTAGGTTTCCATGTCAGTTTCAATGGGAATTTAAGGTTAGCATGTGTCTAGGTGTCCCTATCGGACACTGGTCACGACCCTAGGTTGGGATGTGACAAATACAGTCACAAAAAGGTTAGATGAACCTACCTTAAGGCCGAAACCCCACTTGAACTAAGTTTTTGGTAGATCCAAGCATAAAATATGATCACGAATCAACTAACCCCTACCAAGAATAGATTAGATGCGTTAGGAGATGAATTTTGATACCCATATGAGCAAGAATTAGGCTTAGAGGAAGAATGATCAAAACTATAACTGAAATTCGAAGCTCCCTAGTCTAAAAATTAATACAAAATTATGATTCTACGTGAGAAAAGAATTTTGTGTGTAAACTCCCACTATAATCGAGTTCAAGTTGAGAGAGTAATCAACATTTAAAGTTTTCAAATCATACACATAAAAGTTCCAATTTTTAATCATCCAAAACCATGAAATTTAAGCTAAAATCTAGTGAAAATTAATGAAAAAGTATCAATTTGATGATAGAAACACTCACCCAAAAGTTTTCCTCGAAAAGTCTCTTCAAAAATCGCCCAACAAAGCTTGAGAATTGTGTTTCCTCATTTTTAAAGTTGATAAAAAAACTATACTCTGACAACGTGGAGAAGGATAGAGTCTACACCTCCGTGAATAGGGGATAGCTATCTACGGACACAAAGTAGAACTGGTTAGACCTTGCGGAGAAGAGAGGAAAATTGACGTCCATGAATGTGGAGAAGAAAATAGGGCTGCACCAGAATAGGAAAAACCAGTTATTGCCAAATCACGAAATGGACCCTCTGGGTCTATTCAAAACTTGAATTACACAAACCAAACATGTATCTATACCATAAATGGTAATTCAGACTCAATAAAATTATTAGAATTTGATTTTGGGGTCTTCTCGACACATATACCAATAAAGATAGTTAAAACTTGTTTAAAACTTAAAATATCAAAAGTACCCTCGAAAACTCCAAAAATTATAAGGAAACCATTTTTAACGTCAATTTCACCATCTAAAACTACCAGAGCTATTAGAATTTTTAATTCGATCTTTCAAACTCTGAATGATGATCAAAGTCAAACTTTAGCTTAGGAAATAACTGAAAAAGCAAATTTGGCCCCAAAATTACCATTTTTACTCAGAATTTAGTTTTGTAACTTATTCTAGATCATATTCAACATTCCAGAGCTACAAAATTGATGAATTTCTAATCTGACACCCAAAACTCAGAATGGTATAAAAACTCACTTTTTTAAGAACTTAAGCTTTAAAAAAATGCCAAAACTAACATTCTAACGTAATGATTATGCATCGATAGAGGGTTCTTATCCCTAGGTAGGGATTATCTAGTAGACCTTAGATTAGGTTAAGCGTTAGGCTAGTAAAGTTTCCTTTCAAACCTTGGTTTAGGGTGGTAGTTGTGCTTTTTTGTGAATGGCGTGTAGTATCCTTTAGAGGAGATTATGGGTAGACTTACAATGAGATTAAGCCTTAGTGCATGGTTATAGGTAGTTATGACTTTTTAGATGTGATAGGTTTAGGCTAGCGGTTGAGTATTTGGATAGACTACCATAGCCATAGGTTAGTTTATTGGAGCTTTATTTTACGATGGGAATCATAGACCGAGGGAGATGCTCACTGTGGAGTAAAGTATCTAATTAGACTCAAAGATTTGAGATTCTTATTATGGCTGTGGACTAGTTCAACTGGCTTAGTTTTAGGACTTGGTGTAGGCGATGGTTATAAAATAGATTTTGCTTCCTAGCTTGAACTTAGCCATTTGAGGCTTCGTAGCTATATTCTTAGCTGACAACTTGTGATATTCCTAGATTCTATACATATATATGGTGTGTGGATATTGGTGATTAGGCCTGAGGCCTTAAATTAGAGCAACTAGACCCAAGTCAGTCCTTTCAAGCGTTGTCTCAATAGTGTTTCAGGTTTATTCCCTTGATCCTTCGTAACTTGTTTGGATAATCAGGTGGCATGCATTGCATAATTTGTTTATGCATATTATTTTTGCTATACGATCCCAATCGTGCATGGGATTATCATTCTGCACGAAGAGTTAGAGGGATGAAATGGTTTTTCTATACTACTGATATGATATTATTTTGGACAGACTGTATATGATGGATTTTGTAACAACCTAGACCAACATTATGAAGTATTGTCCACTCTTGGGCCTATCCCAACATGGATTTGTCCCTTTGTGCTCACCCCAAAAAAAGCCTCATAGAGCAGTCCTTTACTTATATACTCGACATCTCTCTTGTATTTTGCCGATGTGGGACTTCTCATCTCACGATGGGCTATTAAATACACCCCTCTATTGACTCAGCATCGTCACTAAGGTTTTCCCCATCACATGGGTGTCACGACCTAAGCCTTGGGCCTAGATGTGACACGGTGAATAGGAAACTCGAATGAACCCCAAATAAACCTCTTGGAACATTATACACATATCCTTAGTGCGGAAGTAATAAAATACAACAAGTGATAATAGATAGGGGCAAATGGGTCTAAGGGACGATTCTCATATCATAAGCATCAAGAGTCAAGAGAGAGTTAAAGCTCAAAACATAATACAAACATGTCCAATAACATATCTATAATTTAGATACTTAGCAGGGGAAAACACATGCTACTGGGCTAACCCTCATAGTCAATATATATATAAGGAAGGATAGTCTTAGAACATAGTAGGAGATCATAAGCATCGTCCTCGAAATGGAGGACTCACCAAAGATTTTGAGTGATGTCGTACTAGCCATGTGAAGGTGGATGATCAAGTGGGGCTCCAGTTCGTACACGTTGACATCATGTAGGAATAGAGTATGCATTAGTATGACTCAATGTACTATGTATAATGCAATGGAACAAGTGATAAGCTCCATAAGCAAAATGCATAACATAGGCATTGGATGAATATATAAAAATATGACATGTGTGGATGATGCTTGAAGTAAAACATGCTTATGTGTAAAACATAAGACATGTGTAAGGAGAGACTATTATTAGTGCATATCCAAGTCCTACCACTCCCTTGGAGAGATGAATGAGGTACGAACCCCTCAATGGATTGATGAGGTACAAACCCCCTAACATGTTTGATAGAGTACAAACCCCCTAATGTGGTGGATGGAGTACAAACCCCTCAACATGGTTATCAAGGTACAAACCCCTCGATATGGTTGTACGGGCCTACCAGCTCCCAAGCAAGGCGATCGAGGTCCAAACTCCTCAGCAAGGTTACTCAGGCCTATAATCCCCCGAGTGAGGCTTGGTCAATTCCAAATGCTATAGAGATAATATCATATGTATACATTTATTTCATTATCATACAGTCATTCAACTCATAAGACATGCATTTGACCTTTAATTCCTCAAGAAACCCACAACAGGACATTTTATCAAACACTTGGCGGGTGTGTAGTACTAGTGTAAAACCATAGAATTCAAGAGTGAAATCATAGTAGAAAATTTCATGTAAAGCTATCAATAGATAATTGGTAACACCCTCAAGCAATATACATTAACACCCTTCATCAAATCTCACATGATCCTATAGCTCAAAACATGCTAAAACAACTATACTGTCATAAACCCTAACATAGTGTGCGGTGACATTCGTAATAAGTAAGACCCATGAGTAAATTAACTTTGAATCATGCAAGTTTAAGTAAAAGGGAGCTGGGGTATCATGGGTGAAATGAACCCATAAAAGAAACCCATATACCTTAGCTTGGGAGAATAGCATAATGAAGATTAGAGATGGAGTCTTGAAGCATGAATGATAACCTTAGAATCCGGATGAGTTTTGTGACTTGAATTTAGGAGATAAAATATTGTCTAAGTGTTTGGGAGGGTATTTGGGAATGTCTTGAATGACATAAAGGTAAAATAAAGCTAAATATAAGCATTTTCATGCATGCAAATACTTAGATCCAAGACCCAAAGCCTTGGACCGAGATAGAAAATTGGACATAATTTAACACAGCAGCACGCCCTTGGCACGTCGCACCTAAATACTCAATGGAAATTGCATTTTATGATTTTTGAATTTAGGGGCGATTGGTCTTAAAAAGGGTTAGAACTAATCCCTACTCAATTTGACCCCCTGAATAAGAATATGTAGTCGGATTTTTGATATCCCGCACAGGTTTTGTGATATATGAAAATTGCAATTCTGAAAACTTTTGAGGCACATTTTCAGGCACTTTTTGGGTTCGTTTCAAGATCTACCCCTTGGAAACATTCATCCCCAAATGTCAAAGAGATATATATAAGAAGAATAATCGTGAAGAAATCATCCCTAACAAGAATGCTTTAACATACTTAAAACACCATTTTAAAAATCTTAATATAAGTGTAAAATCACTGTGAACTTTGTCAATATAGACATAAATACATCAAAATGTCTTAGGGACTGGAACATGAGACATGAAATAACATAGAATACTTAGAATTAGTACCTTAGGCTTGAGTAAGATGAAATAGACAAGGGTATCGCTTTTGCATATCCGCCTCGGCCTCCCAAGTAGCACTTTAGACTTGTTGGTTCCTTCAAAGGACCTTGATGGAAGCAATATTCTTGTTCCTTAACCTCTTCACTTGCCTATCTAAGATCTCTACTGGAACCTCTTCATATGAAAAGTTATCTTCAACTACCACCACAATATCAAAAAGCACAATAACATTAGGAGCACCCATACTCTTCCTCAACATAGACATATGAAAGGCCAGATGAACCAAAATGAACCACACCCTTCATGGGTGACACCTTTAAAGAGACCCAATCACTATTATTAAACTCAATCTCCCTCCTTCTCACATCGGCATAAGACTTTTGGCGACTTTGTGCTGTTCTCTACCTCTCTCTCATCATCCTTACTTTCTCCGTAGCATCCACAACTAGATCTGAACCTAAAAGAGCTATCTCTCTAACCTCAAATCACCCAACCGGGGATCTACAACATCTACCATAGAGAGTCTCAAAAGGAGCCATTCTGATGATACAATGATAGCTATTGTTATATGCAAACTCAATCAATAGAAGATGATCATCCCAACTACCCTTGAGCTCCAATACATAAACCCTAAGAATATCCTTAAGCGTTTAGATAGTTCTTTTGACTTGGTCATCCATTTGAGGGTGAAAGGATGTACTGAGCTTTACCTTAATTCCAAGACCTCTTTGGAAGGACCTCTATAAGTGTGAAGTGAATTGAAAACCACGATCCAATATAATGGACAAAGGAACCCTATGCAATCTCACCAAGTCATGAATTTACAACCTAGCATAATCTTTAGCCCTATATTTACCCTTAACTGGTAGAAAGTGAGCCGAATTTTTCATCCTATCAACCACAATCCAAATGGAATCAAAATATTTTCTAGTCTTAGGCAACCCAACCATAAAATCAACATTGATCTCTTCCCACTTCAAAGTATGAATCTCTATGTCTTGGGTTAGGCCACCCTGGACTTTGATATTCAGCTTTGACTTGTTGGCAACTATGGCAACCAAATAAAAATTTGGCAATGTCCCTCTTCATGACTCCCCAGCAATAAACCTCTTTCAAATCTCTATATATCTTAGTAGGCCCCGGGTGAATATAGTAAGAAGAACCATGAGCCTCATCAAGAATCTTTTCCTTCAAGCCATCAACACAAGGCACATACAACCTACCTTGGTACCTAAGAGCACCGTCTCCCCCTTGAGAGAAAACCTCCACCTTACCATCTTTTACTAATGCCTTCAATTCTAGTAATGAGGGATTAAGATCTTTCTTAGCTTTTACCTCCTCAACCAATGAAGATTTAGAACCATCAATACCACCACCACCACCATCAACACCCTCATCCAACATAACTTCCAATCTAGCCAACTGATAGACTTCCCTAGCCACACCTATGACACCATCATCAACATGAGCTAGTCTACCCATAAACACCCTACTCAAAGCATCCGCCACAATATTAGCCTTACCAAGATGGTAATGCTCACTCATATCATAGTCCTTAAGGAGTTATAATCACCTTCTTTGTCTCAAGTTGAGATATTCTTGAGTGAAGAAATATTGGAGGGTCTTATGATTGGTGAACACATCAACATGCACCCCATACAAATAGTGATGCCAAATCTTTAATGCAAATACAATGGCGGCTAACTTAAGATCATGGGTAGAATAGTTCTTTTTATGCACTTTGAGTTGTATAGAGGCATATACTATGACCTTACCATTTTGCATCAACACACAACCCAAACCAACCTGGGAAGCATCACAATACACAACAAATCCCTCTAGCCCTTTTGGTAGTGAAAATCTATGAGTGAATACAAGTGCTTATCTTTCAATGTTTGGAAACTCCATTCACACTCATCGAACCACACAAATTTGGCTTTCTTTTTAGTCAACTTTGTCATGGGAGAGACAATAGAAGAGAACCCATTCACAAACCTTCGATAGTAGCCCACTTAGCCCAAGAAGCTCCTAATATCCAACTAGGTCAATGGTATAGGCCAATTTCTAATCATATCCGTCTTTTTAGGGTTCACCTTAATACCATCCTCCAACACTACATGACCAAGAAAGGTAACCTCCTTCAACTAAAATTCATATTTCTTGTACTTAGCATATAACTTCTCTTCCCTCAATCTTTGCGACATAACCCTCAAATGAGCCCCATGATCCTCCTCACCATGAGAATAGATCAAGCTATCATCAATGAATACCACAACAAATGAATCAAGGTAGGGTTTGAAGACCCTATTCATAAGGTCTATGAAGATAGGCAGTGCATTAGTCAACCCAAAAGACATAACCACAAATTCATAATGCCCATACCTAGTGTGGAAGGCCATCTTAGGAATAACTTTCTCCCTTACCTTCACTTGATAGTACTTGGACCGAAGATCAATCTTAGAGAAGTGGCTAGCCCCTTGCAATTGGTCAAACAAATCATCAATCCTTGGAAGAGGATACCTATTCTTGATGGTGACCTAATTAAGTTATTGATAGTCAATGCACATTCTAAGAGACCCATCCTTGTTCTTCACAAATAACACTGGTGCACCCCAATGTGATCGACTAGGTCTAATGAAACCCTTTTCCAACAAGTCCCTCAATTGCTCCTTTAACTTCTTTAACTCCATCTGAGCCATACCGTAAGGGGGAACAAAAATTAGTTGAGTAGTGGGGAGGAGGTCTATACCAAAATCTATTTCCCTTTCGGGAGGAACACTGGGGAGGTCATTTGGAAAGACATCAAGGAACTCATTTACAACTACAACTGACTCTATAGGAAGGACTTTAGACTTCATGTCCCTAACCCTCATAAGATGATAAAGATATCCCTTAGCGATCAACTTATGGACTTTAATGGAAGAGATGAACCTACCCTTGAGCACCACATCATAACTCTCCCACTCAAGGATGGTTTCATTTTGAATTAGAATTTGATCCTATGGGTTCTCCAATCAATAGAAGCATAGCATGTATGCAATCAATCCATCTCAAGAATGACAACAAAGTCAACCATAACCAACTCAACTAGATCATAAGGTAATATTTTATGCAAGATGCAAATGAGATAATTGCTATAGACTTTCTAGCTACAATAAATGCACCAATAGGAGTAGACACCTCATATGACTCACACAATAATTCAAGCTCAACAAGAACTATTTTGGCAATAAAAGGGTAACAAAAAAAAGAGTGGAACCAAGATTAATCAATACATAAATATTAAAAAATCAAAGACTTTCAACATACCAGTAATGACATCGGACACCTCTTCAACCCCTTACCTCTGATGTAAAGCATAAAATCGATTGTGCCTTAGGGCACCACCTTGTTTACTACCTCGCCCTAAAGGAACCACATTAGCACCTTGTGGTCTAACCTCCTTACCCTTGTTGTGATTTTGGGGGCAATCTGTCACCTTATTCCTAACTTTCCAATTACCATAACACATATTAGTATCCTTCAAACACGGCCCCTATAACCCCTACCACATTTTTGGACATACACTATTAGGAACCATAGCTTCAATACCTTGGGCGCTTAGAAAGTCATTGGAAACCCTCTTACTAACTGTAGGAGAGGACCATTGGACTTGATGGAACCGACCACCCTTTCAACTATGAAACTTTCCCTAAAGCAGAGCCCTATTAGCCTAATGACTCCTCCTTTTCACTAACTTCACCTCCTCCATTTGTTTGGCATAGGTCATTAACCTGGACAAATCCATGTCACCAACCAACATAGTGGACCGAACATTCCTTACTCACTAAGTGAAAAACACCAATTGTAAACTTGTTCATCCTAGACCTTGGGTCAGCCACAAAGTAGGGAGAATGTTTAGAGAGTAGAGTAAACTTGAGGGCATGCTCTCTTACACTCATAGGTGTCTGAAATTCATAAACTCCATCAATTTGGCTTCCCTAACCTCGAGAGGGAAGAAATGATTATCGAAAGCTGCCTTGAACTCCTCCTAAAGCACCACATTATTGATTCCTTTCTCCTTCTTTCATTAGTTAAACCTTATTTGTGCCACCCCCTTGAGTTGGTAAGCTGCCAACTTCACCTTCTCCTCTGAATCTACCATCCATAATAGCCAAAACCTTGTAGACCTCATCAATGAACTCTTGAGGGTCCTCATTTACGGTTGTCCCCTAAAACACTGAGGGATTCATTCTCATGAAGTCTCTCACCCGAGATGTCGATGTAGGAGCATGAGGGGGTAAGGCCCATTAATTGGCTTGATTAGGCATAACTTATTCAAGCAAATTGAGAGTATCTCGGAGCTCACCATGAGTCAGTTGGTCCTCAAGAGTGTGGGCTCTTCTTCCTCTCATGTTAGGCATGATCTATAATAGCAAAGAATAATAACTAGCGGAAAAAACCTTATTTCAACTCGATAGCATGACTTAGAAAATGAAGAAGGGAAACATCTCCTAAGATGCCTTATACTCTCTTACTCATAGTTGTGGTGCACAACATAACCATGAATAAGACTCTAATCGACGTGGTGTGTTGGACTCCGACAATCTAACAACCTAGTGCTTTGATACCAAGTTTGTCATTACCTAAGCCTAGGGTCTAGATGTGAAATGATGAATGGAGAGCCCAAAAGAACCCCAAAACAAGCATCTTAGCGTATCATACACACATCCTTGATCTTGGAAGCAGTAAAATACAACAAGAGATAATAGATAAGGACAAATGGAGCTAAAGGATAATTCTTGTATCATAAACAGGAAGAGTCAGGAGAGAGTCAAAGCTTAAAAATAATACAAACATGTCCAACAACACCTCTAAAACATTGATACTTAGTGGGGGCCAAGACAAGCTACTAGGCTCACCCTCATAGTCAACATATACTCAAAGAAGGATAGTCTTAGAATATGGTAGGAAATCATAAGCATCATCATAAGCGGGACCCCGGTTCCTACATATTGACATCATGTAGTCATAGAGTATGCATTAGTACATTTAAATATACTAAGTATGTAGGATATAATGCAACAAACGATAAGCACCATAAGCAAAATGCATAACATAGGCATTGGATGAACATATAATATTATGGCAAGTATGGATGATGCTTGAAGTAAAACCATACTTATATATATTACATAACACTTGTGTAAGTAGAGACCATTATTAGTGCATATCCAAGTCCTACCACCTCTTTTGAGAGGCGAATGAGGTACGAAACCATCAATAGGTTAATTAGGTACAAACCCTTTTAATATGGTTGATGGAGTACAAATCCCCCAACATTATTGATAGAATACAAATCTCCCAACGTGGTTATCAAAGTACAAACCCCTTTACATGGTTACATGGGCCTACCACCTTCTGAGCGAGGCAATCGAGGTACAAACCCCTCAATAAGGTTACCTGAGCCTACGACCCCCTGAGTGAGGCTTGGTCAATTCCCAACACTATAGAGATAATATAATATATATACATTCCTTTAATCATCATATAGTAATTTAAAAAGACATGTATTTGAACTTCAATTCCTCAAGAAACCCATAATCAAACATTTTAGCAAACACTTGGCAGGTGTGTAGTGCTAGTATAAAATCATGCAATTCAAGAGTGAAATCATGCTACAAAGTTCCATGTAAAGCCATTAATAGATACTTGGTAACACTGTCAAGTAATATACATCAACACCCTTCATCTAATCTTACAATAGATCTTAGATTCATAGCTCAAAATATGCTAAAACAACCATAATTTCATGAAACCCCAACATAGTGTGCAGTGAAATTCATAATAAGTAAGACCCATGAGTAAATAAATTTTAAATCATGCAAGTTTAAGTAAAAGGGAGTTTGGGTATCATGGGTGAAAGGAACCTATGAAAAAAACCCACACACCTTAGCTTAGGAGAATAGCTTGATAAGGATTGGAGATGGAGACTTGAAGCCTGAATGATAACCTTAGAATCCGGATGAGTTTTGAGACTTAAGTTTAGGTGATGAAATATTGTCTAAGTGTTTGGGAGTGTATTTAGAAATTTCTTGAATGATATGAGGGTGAAATAAATCAAAGTATAAGCATTTTCATATATGAGAACACTTAGTACAAGACCTGAAGCCTTGGACCGAGATAGAAAACTGGATAAAAGTTAACACAGTAGTGAGCCCTTGGTGCATCTTGCCTTGGGTGCGAATTGCTCATTAGAAATTGCAATTTGTGATTTTTGAATCATGAAACAATTGCTCTTAAATCAAGGTTAGACCCATCTCCGACTCAATTTGACCCCTAAACAAGAACATAAAGTCAAATTTTTGATATCACACATGAATTCTGAGATATATGGAAATTAAAATTCTGGGCACTTTTGAGGCATATTTTTTGGGAAAATTTTATGGTAGTTTCAATGGGATTCGCTTACACTCAGCACTGAGGTTTGTCTCTCCTTACCGGGATGCAACTAAACTCAGTTTAACTGGAACCTACATCGACAAAGCTGACACAAGAGTGACTCTGATAGCACCTGTAATGACCTAGCCCAACACTGTGAAGAATTGTCTTTTGTTATGCCTAGCCAATCATGGATTTATCCCTTTGAGCTCATCTAAAAAGGGACATCATAGATATAGACCAGTCCTTTACTTATATGCTTAACATCTCTCTTGTGTTTTGCCATTGTGGGACTTCTCATCTAAAGATGGATTGTGTCAGATGTATTTTGATTTTTTTACTAGTTTTATCAAGTTTCCTACCACTTAGATCCCTTCTTTAATATGAATTTGATCTTTTAAGGCATCGAAAATGTACTCTTTTCTACTTAATATTATGAGAAGCATCTAGAATGACCTCAATTTTTATGATTTAACTAGTCACCACATCGACTAATGCAGGGCTAAGCAGTATGTATGGGTGTCCCGGGCTATCATGGATTTTCACATCGAGGAGATATTCTACCAATCTAAGGACACTTTGTATCCTACCTTGCTAGCTGGGCTAGAGTAGGTCATACGACACTTGTGTTATGTGATAGAGAGGTATCATGCATTGCATTCACATGTATTGTCATCCTTAGTATATTGTTCGTTGCTTATACCCCAAATAGTATGAAATATTGGTCTGGGTTCTGTTTCATGATTATTTGTACTACCAGTGGTATGGGATGCTAGTTGGTTTTGTTTGCATATATTTGTACCACTTATATTATTCTATTTTGTAGGGACTTGATAGTTAGGGTATGTGTGATTGTTCTTATTGAGTAGGTTGTGTTCTCCTAGTCATCCTGCATATCTATTGCTTGTTAGTTTTCTATATTTTGTACTTGTGCTTTTCTCACCTTAGATTAGTCCTTAGGTTGTTAGATTAGCCCAAAATTTTGTAGTTACTCTTCATTGTTGTTAATGAGCTTGACTTCATAAACTTATCTTTCAAGCTAGCAGAAGGTAGGCCTGATCCTCCTAGTTACACTTTCTATCTTCTCCTAGTCATCCTGCATATCTATTGCTTGTTAGTTTTCTATATTTTGTACTTGTGCTTTTCTCACCTTATTTTAACGATATTTATACTTGATTTATACATGGATCTTATTGACCTCTTTCTATGAAGTACCCTTTGTTTAGTACTCAAACTACTCTTTTACCTTCTACAAACTATTGTAGTGTGAGTCCCCATTTTTGATTTCCTATCATGCTGAGCTAGCGCTTCCTATCTTATTGCTTTTGGACTTATCTTTATTTTATATTTTAAGATAGTTGGTACTGATGTTGTGTTTGAAAAGTCTTGTACTCGTATTTTATATATTTAGAAAGTGAATATTGACTGATGCCAGGTCTTGGGGTAGGATTGGTACAATGTTTCTTCAGCATTTGCATACTTAGTACCTTTATTGTGGCAGCTTGTACTTAGTGGGTTGTCTTCCATTGGGTAGCCCATTGCCTATGATTCTAGGCTATAGGTTAGCTTACCTACTGGTAGGTAGGGGGTAGCAACCATCATGGCTTGAGAATGTCATGCTCCTACCCTACACCTTGGATGTGGCTGACACTCAAAAATTATTTTTGGTCCTCAAGCGAACCACTTAGCCTAGCTAACTTACTCAACCGGAGACATTGATACTATAATGAACTAGAATAGGCTCAAAATTTATGAAACTTAAAATAAAATAGTAAATTATACAACTTGACATCGATCTTTTAATGAAATAATTGGATACATTGTCTTTCTAATCTACAAAGCCTCTAAAGTATTGGCTCTAAATAGAGCACCAGAATAGACGCATAGGTACCTGATCAAAATAAAAGACAGTTAAATGGAACTCCTGAGCTCCTCTAAATGCTAAGATATCTCACAGACCGCTGATAGGGACTGTCCTACTGATCATCTGCTAACATAAACACCTACAGCTGCATCTTAATACGATACAATGCCAAAGACGTCAGTCCGTGGAATGTATTGTATATAAGATGGCCAAAATGTAATAAAAGTAGAATACTTACTTTAAAACTGTACCCGAAGACAACTTAACTAACACAAATGTCATGCATATGAAATATACATATATATTCTTAAACTTTTCAGAAGTGCAACTCAACATAAGAGAAACTTTTACGTTAACAGTTTATTGAATTTAGCTAAATATATATAACATGGTACTCAAAACTTCGTTCTGTACTTGGTTCAACTTCATTAAATATGCAGCATAATTAAAGAAAATACTTTAATAAGGAAATACTAAATCTCAACTAACTAGAATAAAAATCTTTATTTCTTTGGGAGTTTCTCTAACCGACAACCATCACTATAAGCTTCGTGATGATACAATGTCTTGTCCAGGATACCAGAGCCATCCCATACTTTGCCTGCATAGGGGACGAAGAACTAGGGGAGTGGATCCATCCCAAAACTAGGCCAACTCAGTGGCTAATGAGGAAGGTACTGTAGTACAATCCTATCTTAGTTTATGAGTTTGAGTAGTTTATTCTACTCTAACCTATATCGATGCTCAATACTACTCCCAAAATACTTTATATAGCTCATACTTAAGTGATCATAAATTCTTGAAATCTTGCTTTCTTGGGGACTTACCCCTTCTTACTACTTAGCTTTCTCAACTGAAATCTTTAACTTTACTGAAACAAGTATCTTTCATGTACTTTTAAACATGATAGATTTCTCAACTAAAATATGAAGAAACCTTCAAGAAAATCATTCTTTAATATGTAATGTACTCAACCAAATTGTAAGAATGATTCAACAAAGGTAATTCTTTAACTTGTCTTGAACTATAAGCTTTATGAGTGTTCATGAAACCCATGTGAATTTATAGGAAATTACTTATAACTTTAAGAATCTAGGAGTCAATACTTTAATAACAATTAAAGAATCAAGATTCAACATTATCAAATCAAGAATCTATGCATGCGTAAAGAAATTTACTAAACTTTGCAAAATTTTTGTGAAAGTAATTTAAACCAAGGCTTGAGACTTCTGGGATGAAAACTAGGTTATACTTACTAAAATATTCTAAAAATAGTAATTTTAGAGTGGCCTTACATACCTAGGAAAAGAATTCTTGAAGAATGGGAAAGAATTCTTGAGCCTTACTATGAATGTTGGTCTTTCTTATACTTGAGTTCTTTAGAGGGTTTTTTGAAGAATGAAGGTGTAAAACAGGTGTTTAGGGCTTAAATATGACTTAAAAATGATTAATTTAGTATTAAGGGATCTGGGAAAGGTTGAAACTAACCTTCCCAAATAAAAGAAAAATTTTGGCTTGTTTTTGTACTGGTGTGTGTCGGGTACCAGTGTGAAAATTCAGATTTTCGCAATTGCTCAGTTTACATCAAAATTTCAAAAAAACACAAAGTGTGATTTCACATCCTTTCCACATCATAGAAGGAGTACGAAAAGCCCACTATTTTTGACTTTCTTTGGAAAAAAAATAACACATCCAACTGATATAATTCAAGTTGTGATGATCATCAATTAAAGAAAATAAATAATATAATAATAATTTTCAATAAAATATCCAAGAATTTTACATGTAGGACTCATCACATTCAACTATCAACTTACTTCAATCAATGGGGCACACGGAGAATAATCCAATGTTTTGGATTAGGCTTACATACTTGGAATGAAGAATTACTTGGGCTTCTTCAAGGAATTAGCCCAAAATCTTGGAATTCCCAAGCTTTCTCTTCTTTTTCTCTTAATAATCTGCACTTAGAAACTAGGAAAAATGGATTTTGAAACTCTTAATCTGATAAAAATGACCCTTAAACATGTTTTTAGGACATAAGAGGGGTTGAGGAATGACCAAAAGGCCCTTCCCATATTAAAAAAATAATTTTCATCCCGTAACACCTGTCTACATCGTGTCAGGGGTATGGACATGTGTATATAGCGAAATTTCTCAAAATTCGTTCTTTCCAGAAAAGTGAAGAAAAATCTCAAGTGTAAGTTCGCGCCCTAGGTGCGTCGTGCCCTCGAGGCGCTCACACACTATTCTGGATTTAATTACAAAAATTTATTATTCGAATTGGTTACTCTAAAATTTGGTCGAGATGATTTTCCCACTCAATTTTTCATGTTGATCATAAATTCAGTCTCAGATTTTCCATTGGAACTTGGGAAGATGTTTATGTGCACGATTCCATTCTAGGGGTATTTTTATAATTTTATGTGTGTTACATTATATCCCCCTTGTGATCATGCATCCACGAATGATGAGTAGTGGTGGAATTAAGGCATGAGTAGAATCAGTCTCATCTCAATACTTAGCCAGACATCTAGAACTCTTAACTATTCATCAACTTCTATAAACTCTACTTACACACAATAATATAGTCAACACATCAACTCAAGAATAGAACTTCAATTACGTTAAGGATAGGGACATTACATTCGACATCATCGTCAATTGGCAAGATAGGTACGGTGTTGCTCTCTAGCACACACAAGTGTATGTGGTCTCACAAGTAATATAGTGGCCTTAATTAAAGAGCCAGATTGTCGAAAACATGGGATTTGATTGAAATCAACGACCAATCTCAGTTATCACGTTTATGGTACTTTTGGTTAATAGACTTATGGAAATAAGTAAAATAATTGTAAGAACGAATTTCTACTTACCTAATCTGAATTTTACTGACAAGATATAAATCAATGAGCAATTCCAGGGTTGTAGCTTTTACGACTCTGTTTACTCTTAATAATGTCTATATATGTTTGGGTTCCTGATTACTTATTCACGGGGTTTAAATTACCTAAATAGGTTGTACGCCTCTGCTAGCCTACCGTTATTAATTATCTAACTACATCGTTGAGTGGGGATAGACAGACCAATAAAAATGCACTAAAGATATCTTCTCGTATTGTGAATCGAGCGAGGTGTAAGGGTAGTTGTCACAGGTCACCATTATATAAATCAACCTAGTTTCCTAGTCGAACAAGCTCCCTATATTACTGCATTCTATATATCCTAGCATCTATCGAATCTAGAGTGAACAACCAATGTACTCGCTAGTTAGCCAGACTTAGAAGTATTGATAAAAATAGTATAGGAATAATCATAAGAACCCATACATAGATATTTAAAGTTAAGAACTACATATTGTCTGTGGCTACAACCCTAGAATATAGAGACTTAGTCACTCATAGTTGTAAAACACACCATAAATGATATAGAAAACATTAAAACACGAAGAATAAAGATTACACTGATCAAAATACTGTGAGAAAAAGGTTATCTGTCGTCTCTACTGAGTTTCTTGCATAAAATAGACATAAACCTAAGGTATATGATAGAATAATACTAAAAATCTCATAAATCGACTTTTTCGCATGTTGTCCTCAGGTCCACGACGCGGACCCCTTTTGTTTAATAGTTTTTCAATTAATTTGCTGATTAGGCACTTTCATACATTTTACTGGGTATGTTGTTGTTGTTGTTGTTGCGCATTTTCCATATTTTTTAGCTTCTACAACTTTGTCTAAAGTCTGCCACATGGACTTTGGTCTTTGTTAGAACCCGTAACTTAACTTAAACCTCGAAAGTCTTTAATTGATCCAATTTAATAAAGTTTGGGACCGAACATAAAATTTCTTTTAAGTTTAGTCCTTAAGCATGATTTGTGGTGGGGTCAAATATATATGTAATATTTTGATTGGTCCAAGTAGCACACTTGTTGCCTATATATAAGAGTA